>JAODAL010005465.1:0-143322 GCA_025379985.1 Phyllomedusa bahiana
GAATATAGCGGGCCCTTGGGCCCTTTCTTATTAGTCCTTTTTTTTGGTGGTTTAGAAGGGCTTTTTTCCCCCACAGATGCAGACAAGCCTGAAATTTTAAAATACAACCCTGGCTGGGCCCGGCAGGGACGGCTTTTTCTGGGAAAAAAATGCCTGCTCGGCATCGGGTTTTCGGGCAGGCAAGGGCCATGATGTGGCGGAAACCCCTCTGTGTCCACCAAAAGGGGAAAGGCCCAAAAATTTTCCAAAGGGCCAAAAAACGGGAAAGCCGACATTTTGGCCCTTTTTGGGTTTGGGATGGTTTTTGGGTTTAAAATGTTTCTTTTGCTTTCCCCCAAACCTTGGGAAAACAGAAGGGGGTGGCTGCTAAAACTGGCCGCTGTACGGGGCAGTCACAAACTGGCGGAAAGGGGAAGGGTAGGGTGGGTCCCCTGGGGTGCTTTGGGGCACTTTGGGGGATGGTGGAAGGGTTTAAGCGGGCTGATCCCTTTCATTTACTCCCGAGAAAACATGGGCACGTGAACCTTGGGTGGGCCCGGGGGAGGAGAGGGAGACAGAGGGGGTTTACAGTGGTTGGGGGCCCGGGGTCGGGCGGCCTTTTTTGGGCCAAAAAGTTTTCCCCCCCCTTTCAACTCAACAAATTTGCTTTCATTGACCCAGACAAATTTGGGGGTGGTTTAAACCCCTTAAGGTTCCCTTTCCCCCTACTTATTCTTTACGGGGAAAGGCGGCAAATAAAATCGCGGGTTTTAATCAGAAAGGGTTGCTTTAAAGAAGGGCCCCGGGTTGAGAGGGCCTGGAAACCCTTTTTTTACGGCGATAAGCCCAGGACGGGTTTTTCGCTAAAACCCTGGGCTGGCGGAATCATAACAGCGTAAATTCTGCGACCGGCCCCCTCCCTTTTTGTTCGGGGGCCGTATTGACACTAAACCCCTTTATTTCCTCCTCGTCCCCCTGAAAAAGCCTCGCAAGCAAATTCTGCGGAAAAGAAACCCCCGATGGGTCCGCAATGTCCCATCATCATCAACATCAACAAGGGACCCTTTGGGCCAACCCCGACTTTCCCGGGACCAGAAGCTGCGGCTAAAAAAACCCAAAAAGGCCTGCAAGGGGTTGCCGACCGCCCCGGGATTTTTGCCCATTGACCGGGTTCCTTCTTCTCCTCTATGGGAACAGAACTGGGCGCAGAGCAGACTAAATCATCCTCTTTTATCTTTTAAAATCCCTTCTGAACCCCCCAAACCCCATTTGTCATCAAAGAGGGGCCCCTTTTAGACAATGATTATCCACAGTGGTGGGGGCAAAGAGTTTACTTTGGGCCGCTTTTTTTTGGACGGATTTCTGATGAAAGACATTTTGGGCCGGAAATGGGGGGACAGGAGGAAAGAATGCTGGGTTCAGGTTGCCTTTTAAACCCCTGAAGGCCCGATTTGGGGACGCTGTTTCGTTTCCTGAATTTTACAAGGGGCCCCGACCCCCCGATGACAGGCCCTGAAAGGGCCCCGCAACCCGACGATTTCCCCTGGGGATGCGTGTTTCGCCCCGCCCCTGGAAGGGGCACCTTCCCTCGTACCTCTACCTCCATGGCTACCCCCCTCTTGCTCCTTTAAACCCCCTCTTTTTGCCCCCATGTCAAAATTAAAAATTTTAGAAGGTTTTGGAATAGTTTTTGGAAAAAACCTTATTAAAAAACGGGAAACACGCTATTCCAAATCCCCCCTAATCAAAACAAAATTGCTGGATTCAAATTTAAATTCAAGGGGTCTCTATCAACAAAATCTTTGGGCTGGCAATAAATTGAAAAAACAAATATCTTTTTGCACCATTCCCAAATTTAACCCCGTGGTGACTATAAACTTTTGTTTCAGATTTCCCTGCCCAAACTCGACAAAGAACAAAAACTGTAGTCGCCAAAGTCAAAAAAAACTTTTCTGTTAAAGGTTTTCCCTATAATACACATATTTTTTTTTTACCTTTCAATTTTACCTTGGGGGGACTATAAAATTTCTGTTTTCAGAATTTTCCCTGCAAGCTTGGGGTCAAAGAACAAAGCTGTAAATCGCCAAAAAACAAAAAAAAAAATTATCTTTATGTTTTCGATAATACACCGGGATTTTTTTGCATCTTTCCCAAATTTACCTGTTACAAAAAATTGCCCGTTTTTCCCGATTTACTGGGAAGCTGCGTCAATGAAAAAAAGCTGTATTTCGCCAAAGTAAAAAAAAACGTGTCTGAAATGTAAATTTTGGGTTTAAAAAGAAGTATTTTTTTTTCACCTTTTCAATTCACCTGTTTGGGGACTTTTAAAATTGCGTTAAATTTAAGATTTAAGTGCAAGCTGCTCAACGAACAAAGCGGTAGTGGGGCCAAAGTCAAAAAAAAACGTATCTGTTATGTTTTTTGAAAAATACAACCCTTTTTTTTTGCACCTTTTTAAATTTACCTGTTTGGTTTACTATAAAATTGCTGTTTTAAAAAATTTACTTTCAAGCGTGGCCCAATGAAAAAGCCCGGGAGTGCGGGCCAAAAAAAAAAAAAACACGTATCGCTATGTTTTTCGTATAATAAAAACGGAATTTTTTTTCACCTTTTTAAATTTACCTGTGGGACTATAAATTGCTGTTTTTTAGATTTATGTTCAACTTGGGGGGGGGTCAATGAACAAAGCTGAAATGCGCCCAAAATCAAAAAAAAAGTATCTGTTATTTTTTTTCGTAAAATACCTGGGGATTTTTTGCACCTTTCAATTCACCCGTTGGGGACAATAAAATTGGGGTGTTTTCGGATTTACGTGCAAAACGCTCAATGAAAAAAGCTGTAAGGGGGCCCAAAATAAAAAATCACGTATCTGAAATTAATTTAAAAAATAAAATGTATTTTTTGCACCATTTTAAATTTACCTTTGGTGCTATAAAAAAATTGCTGTTTTCCCGATGTACTGCAAAGCTGCGTCAATGAACAAAGCTGTAGTGGGCCCAAATTTAAAAAAACACGTTTTTCTGTTATGTTTTCGTATAATACCCCGGTTTTTTTTTGCAAACCTTTTTAATTCACCTTGGGGACTATAAAATTGCTGTTTTAAGATTTTCCAATCTCGCAATGAACAAAGCTGTATCGCCAAGAAACCCTGCCTGATTCCCTCTTTAGAAATTCAAACAATCCACAATTTTCTTTGGAAAGCCGGAAGCTTTTGTTGTAATGACTCCTCCAGCTGGCGAAGGTCTGCTCAGATATGAAACCCGGGGTCTTGGGAGGACAACACCTCAAAGGCATTTTAACGAGCTCAGGCCAAATTCATACCCTTTGGATACCCCCAAAATCGAAAGGGTCCCAAACATATCCCAAAAAAAAATTTCATGCGTTGGTTTTGGGGGGTTTTAAAAAAAAGAAGCCAAAAAGGGGAACCCCCTTTTGGGTTCGCCACCTTGCCTGCTGCTGCTAAATCCCCCCGGGGTTTCCCACCGCTTCACGGGTACTTTTTTCCCCCTTCTTTAAAACTTCCCGGGTCACCGTTTGCGACGTTTTTTCCCCCTGTGACATTTTTAAAAAACTTGAACAGGGCACAACAGATGTCTCCAGTTTTATAATCAGCAAAGGTCTCCAAAATTTTTGCATTTTAAATCTCTAATTTTTAGTGGGGGGGTAAATTTAAAAGGGTGAGTTTAAACTTTTTAAGGGGATCGAGGAAGGGGGGCCGCCCCGAACTGTTGTTTCATTTTGATTTGGCCCTTTTTGCAGGATCATGTTGGAGGAAATGGGGCTTTCCCCAAAAACTAATTGGGGAAAAATTGGGGGCCTTGATTTCCAAAAAAATCTGGGTTAAAAGGGACGAGCAAACTGAAACTTCCTCAACCTCCTCCCCTTTGCAAAAATCCATTCCCAACCCCTTTCCAAGGCAGGGGGAAACGGGAAACCCTCGGTGTTCAGGAATACCTTATCCTCTTCCTCCGCTTCCTCCGCCTCAGCTTCAACACAGCTCTGACTTGCCTCAGATGATGTACCCTAAGAGTTGAGTAGTCGCCTTGCAGCAGCACTGGACCCCGAACCACTGCCTAATAAAGACTGATAAAGTTGTGAAACTGTCGGGCCTTCTGGATTCGACGGAGAGAAATGCTCTGTGTCCGCATCTGTGTCTGTCTACTCATCCGTTGCCGGTGGGACCTGCTGTTCAGAGTGTCCAACAATTGTTCCAGAACTAAGATCACCTCAATGCTCATGCTGACTAGGGCATTGTCTGCACTGACCATTTTGGTGGTTTCTTCAAAACTCGCAAGGATGGTGCAGAGCTCTTTCACCTGCCACCACTCTCGGTGGCTCAACACCCCGAGGTCCCCACCGCTGGGTGTAAGGCCACGTATCACTTCGTACTGCGTAATGGCATTGCTCTGCTGCCACAATCGCTGGAGCATGTGGAGGGTGGAATTCCAGCGTGTTGCTACATCATCAACGAGACAGCTGACGGGGAGGCTGAGCTGACGCTGTAATGCAGCCATCCAGGATGAAGCAGGGTGCGAATGGTGTAAGTGTGAGCTCAGACCTCGACCCTTCCTCAGCAGGCCAGTCCGACCTGGGTTAGCGACTTTAGAAATTTCGGACGACGAGGTTCCATGACAGTGCCAAGGAAGGGGCTGTGCATCCAGCCTACCGATCTTAAGGGCACAAAAGGAGATTTAGACCATATCACACACTGTTGTTGGAGCGGATCTACGTTGGCTATCGACATCGGCGCGATTAGTCGATAGTCGGCCACCATCGATATAAGTTTTTTCGATATGTCGATAGGTCGATCATCTCCAAGACCATTACAAGTCTATGGGTGAGAGCAACAACACCCTTCATTACTTACACCCAACAACAGGGTGGAGAAGCTGGGAATTATCAGCCAACAACAGGTCAAATGGATACCTGCTACATCTTAGGCACAACACTTTAGGATATAAAACAGATACAGAAAAAAACAAAGTTTCAAACACCATCTCAACTATCCTGTCTTGTACCACAGCATGACCCTTAAACTGGATTGATCCACAAAATTTAAAAAAGTGCCCCAGAAGGCAGTGTATATTGGAACCATCATTTTATTGAACTGGACATTGAATATTTTTTCCCCTGTCCTGGACGCCACAGCATGACCCCTAAAAACCGTGCATGACCCACAGATTAAAATGTGCGGAAGAAAAAAGTAGTATATGAAACCACCATTTTAGTTGAAACTGGACATTGAAAAACCCTGTCATGGACCGCGAGCATGACCCTTAAACCTGTCTGACCCCCAATTAAAAAGTGCCGGAAAAAGGAGGTCTTTCAAACCACCATTTTAGTTTGAACTGGACTTGACAACCCTTGTCCTGGGACGCCCAGCAATAGACCCTTAAACCTGTATGACCCACAGATTAAAAAAGTGCCGGACAAAGGAAGTCTTTAACCACCATTTTAGTTTACACTGGACATTGACTAGAACTGTCCTGGACGCAGTATGACATTAAAACCTGTCTAGACCCCCAGATTAAAAAGTGCCGAAAAAAGGAGTCTTTCAACCACCATTTTAGTTGAACTGGACATTGACTATACCTGTCCTGTGCAACGCATGACCCAGGGCCGGGTTACAGTGGGCTGCGGTGTGAGAGCCAGGCATGGCGTCAGTCATCTAATAACCAAGCAGGTTGTTTAAAATGCCCTGATGACGCGCCCGCTGGACAGCAAACGAAAACTGTCGTGCTGTAGCAGAGTGCGGTGAAGCGGAAGTGTGAGAACTCCCGCCTTTCCTCAGTACACAGTCAGACTGGGTAGCGCTTGCCCCTTCCGTGTATGAGTGCAGGGACAATTGAGCTCACTTGGATACTGGTGGTTAACGCTCCCTGGTTACCACCCAGGTGCCCTTTTTCCTTGGCATTCTTTTTCTCATTTTAACTCAACGTGCTGGAGGAAATGGTTCTCTCGTACTTTGTTCTCTGTCCGTGCATCCATACTCCATGTCTCTGAATAACCCTACATATGGTCATGTTTTCCTGTACCTCCCTTGTACAATTCAGAGGGAATTTTTTTTACCCAGCTATATTTTGTACAGCAAGTTTTTAGTAGTTTAATTAGAAAACACATTTTTAAATAGGATGGAATCCCGCCATGTCTTTGTTGTCTTCCTTTTCCTTAATTATATTAAATGGGTTGTCTCAAATACAGGGATTGATAGCTTGTTAAGATTCTTGCAAAAAACAAGTCATTTTGCAATATGTGTCATTACAGTGTCATACTAATTCCTGTTTCTGACAGCTCCAATTCACCTTGAGCCCACTCTTGACAATTGTGAAGAACAAATGTCTGGTTTTAGAAACAACATTTTTTATAATAGACCTGTACGTTATAGCTGCATGTCACAGCCAAAATGCCCCCAACAAGAAATTACAAAACATGAGCCTTGATCAACTTTGGTCAATTGTGAAGAACAAATGGTCTGTTTAGAGAAACAACATTTTTTTTATAAAAGGACCTGTAGTATAGCTGCATGTCACAGCAAAATGCCTCCAAAAATTCAAAGCATGGACCCCTTGAGCCACTTGGACAATTGTTGCTTGGAAGAACATATGTCTGTAGTAGTTAGAAAAGAAACAACATTTTTTATAATAGGACTGTAGTATAGCTGCATGTCACAGCAAAATGCCCCAAAAATTCAAAACATGGGCCTTGATTCCACTTTGGAAAATTGTGAAGAACAATGTCTGTTAGAAACAACATTTTTTTTTTTATAATAGGACCTGTAGTATAGCTGATGTCACAGCAAAATGCCTCCAAAATTCAAAAGCTATGACCCTTGAGCCACTTCTGGACAATGTTAAGAACCACACTGATCTGTTAGAAAGAAAAACAACATTTTTTTATAAGTAAGGACCTGTTGTATAGCTGCAGTCACAGCAAAATGCACCCCAAAAATTCAAAAAAACATGAGCCATGATCACTATGGACCCAATTGTTGAAGACAAATGTCCTGTTAGAAACAACATTTTTTTATAATATGACCTGTAGTATACCCTGCATGTCACAGCCAAAAAGCCTCCAAAAATTCAAATGCATGACCCTTGAGGCCACTTTGGACAATTTGTGAGAACAAATGACTGATTATAGAGAAATACAACATTTTTTATAATTAGGACCATGTTGTATAGCTGCTATGTCTCACAGCAAAATTGCCACCAAAAAAATTCAAAAAACATGAGCCATGATACACTTTGGGACAATTGTAAAGAACAAATGTCTGTAGAAACAACATTTTTTTTATAATAGGACCTGTAGTATATGCCTGCATTTGTCACAAGCAAAATGCCTCCAAAAAATTCAAAAGCATTGACCCTTGAGCCACTTTGCGACAATTGTGAAGAACCAAATGTCTGTTAAAAACAACCATTTTTATTATAGGGGACCTGTAGTAATAGCTGCATGTCACAGCAGAAATGCCCCAAAAAATTCAATACATGAGCCGTGATCCACTTTGGACATTTGTGAAGAACCAAATGTCTGTTAGAAACAAACATTTTTTATAATAGGACCTGTAGTATAGCTGCATGTCACAGCCCCCCAAAAATGCCCCCAAAAAATTCAAAACAGAGCCTGATCCACTTTGGACAAATTGTGAAGAAACAAATGTCTGTTAGAAACCAAATTTTTTTTTTATAATAGGTCCTTGTAGTATAGCCTGATGTACAGCAAAATGCCTCCAAATAATTCAAAGCATGACCCTTAGAGCCACTTTGGAACAATTGTGAAGAAAATGTCTGTTTAGAAACAACATATTTTTTTATAATGGACCTGTATTCTATAGGCTGCATGTCACAGCAAAAATGCCCCCAAAAATTCAAACTGAGCCATGATCCACTTGGACAATTCGTGGAAGAAACAAATGTCTGTTAGGAAACATCATATTTTTTTTAGTTAGGACCTGTAGTTAGCTGCTGTCACAGCAAAATGCCTCCAAAATTCCAAAGCATGACCCTTGAGCCACTTTGGACCAATTGTGAAGAACAATATGTCCTGTTAGAAACAACATTTTTTTAGAATAGGACCTGTAATTAGCTGAATTTCAACAGCAAAAATGCCCCCAAAAATTTCAATAAACATGACCCTGAGCCACCTTTTGTCAATTGTGAAGAACCAATGTCTATTAGAACAAAAATTTTTAGAATTGGCCTGTAGAATGGCCTGCATTTTTCAAAAGAGCATGACCAAAAAATTATAAAAATGACTTTCAGGGCCACTGTTAAAAATGAGTGGAGTGAGAAATGCCACTTAACTTAGAAGCCCACAATTTCTTGTTCCAAAGGACCATGATTATAGAATAAATTTTTTTAACTTTTCTCACCAGGCAAACATGGGACCCAAAAAAATTATAAAAATATGACCTTCTCAGCCACTGTTAAACAAATTGTGAGGGAGAAAATCCACTTAATAAACAGGCCAACATTTCTGTTCCAAAGGAAATAGAATTATTGCGGTATCTCACAAGCAAACATGACTCCACTGATAAAAATTCGTGAGGCAAATGGGACCCCAAAACACCATTGGACAATGCGGAAAAATTCTAAAGATGTAGTGAGTAATGGGAATATGGTTGTCATGAAACCTTGGTTGTTCTTTTACATCTCCTCACAGCAAAAACAGCAAAGATGAACTGTTGGGAACTTGAGAATAAAAACTGCAGTTAGAAATTATCATTTTAAAATAAGTTTTTCAAGGACGGACCTATATGTTTTGGAGAGAATGTGAAAGTAGACCAGCAACAAATTTTTTTCGGTGACCTCGCCAATTGGTGGGCCCCAAACATCATCAGAGATCCATGACCTGATTCATCTTGATGAAATTCAAACGGATCCACATTATCTGTGGGAAGCCGGATTGCGTTGTTGTATGTAATGACTCTCAGGCTGTGCTGAAGGTCCCGCTCAGATATGACGGCTGGCTTGCTGGGCAGGACAAACATTCTATGGCGTGGCGATCCACTCGGGCCAAGAGGCCATTCGTCCATTTTGGGGAATACCCAGAAAGAAGTCTATTGGTCCCGAACACCATACAAAAAACATCGGTGTTGTTGGACGCAGATGTAGTGCAACCCATGTTCTTTAAGTGGTCCTGGGTGTTGTTGTGTTGCCCTGCATTGCATGCGTTGGTGAGGTGGTAAATAAAGATTGCCAATGGTCCCCATTAGGCTTTCCACCTTGCTGCTGCTGCTGCTGCTGCCGCTACGACTACTTGGCACTCTACTGCTGTCACGTCGCTGGCGTTGTTCCACCGTAGGACATTTTGAAGATACGTGATGAAGCAGGACGCAACACCATGTCCTCCAGGTTGATCAAATCAGCAGGTCTCCATTTCCCTGCATTTTACTCTCTTATTTGGTGGGTGGAGGAAAGTGCGAGTTTTGTTTTGTACCGGGGATCTCAGGAGGGTGGCCACCCAGTAACTGTGGTTTATTTCGATGCCTTAATTGCGGGAGGATCAATGTGGAGGAAATGGAGCAATACAAGCACTCATGTGAGAGATGGGAGCCTTTGATTTCCAAGCCTCTGGGTTTTTTCGAGGTGCACTAGCATGCTGATCTTGCTCATCTTCCTCCCTCCGCCTCAAATTCGCGCCAACCTCTTTACAAGGCAGGCGACGTCCACGGTACTTCGGTGTCTAGGAATACCTCCTCCTCCTCCCCCCTCCTCCACTGCCTCCAGCACAGTTTCAGCACAAGCCCTGACTTGCCTGAGATTGATGCACCCCTGAGAGCTGATGCGCCACTTGCACTAGCTTGGACCCCCGAAACCACTGCTAATGGAAAGACCGATGAAATGTGTAAACTGTCGGGCCTGGTGGATTTGACGGAGAAAAAGGTTTCCGTTGTTCCGCTCTGTGTCAGTCTCCTCCTCAGTCGCTGGCGGTGGAGACCTGTTGTTTCATGGGATGTTGTCCAACGATAGTTCCTGAAATAAGATCCACCACAATTGTCATGCTCGACAAGGGCATTGTCCGCAAAGGGGGACCTTTTTGGTGGCTTCTTCAAAAAAAACTTTCAAGGATGGTGCAGAGCTCTTTCACCTGCCTCCACTCCGGTGGCTCAACACCCCCGTGGTCAGTGGCACCGATGCTTGTCAGGCCATGTGTAACTTCGTTGTACTGCGTTTTATGGCATTGCGCTTCTGCTGCCACAATGCTGGAGCAATGTGGAGGGTGGATTCAGCATGTTGCCATGTCAACAATGAGTGACGGTTGACGGGGGGAGGCCGAGCTGACGCTTCGCAAAGCAGCCAGGCCGGGGTCGAAGCAGGGAGTGCGCTGTGAACGGCCGGAGTGCGAACTCGACTCGAACGCCTTCTTCTGCAGGCAGGGTCAGACCAGGGTAGCCTTTACAATGTCTGGACGACCAGGTTCATGGTCATGTGCCAGGCAGGGAATGTGCTACCAGTACTGATATTAAGGGCGGCGGGGCAGCAGATTTTCACCCGTTATCGCATACCACACCTTGCCTGGGCAAAAGGTTTCTTGTCACCCAGCCACGCTCTGGTCTCGATTGCTGGTGAGGAGCCGTCCACAGATCATGACCTGTGTGGGGACGGTCCCAAGTCAGATTAATTTCAAAAAGGCTTGGTTTCATGGGCACGTGATGCCAAACAGAGGACCTTGGGGGGGAAATGAGCCCTGCACACCATCCTGCGGTTTTTTTTGAAGAGCGTGCGGGCGAGCCTGAGAGCAAGGCCGTCACACCCAGAGACATATCCCACCAAAAAGGCCTCCTAAACCCCAGGTGAGCTACGACACAAGACTTATAGCGGCATTGGACCGTGCTTATTAGGTCCATGTGTCGGTGGTCAGATCGACTTTTCCGGCCACAGATGAAGACCAAACGCGCTTGAAATCTTAGATGACAGTGGATCGGCCAGGGCTGGGCGGGCTTTTCTGGCAAAGAACATGCCCTGCTCGCATCTGGTATTGCGGTACAGGCAGGGCCATTGATGTGGCGGGAACCCATCTGTGTCCACCCAGAGGGAAAAGGACAACAATTTCAAAGCCAAAAGCCTGGCAATGCCGACATTTGGCTTTTGGCTTTGGGCATGTTTGGGTTTATGTGTTTCTTCTGCTACCCAAACCTGTGAAGACAGAAGGCTGGATGCCTAGGATGGACGCTTTACGGGCAGGAAGTCATCAAACTGGCCGGAAGGAGAAGGGGTACTATGAGGGGTCTCTGGTGGTGTGGTGCTACTCTTGGGCGAAGGTGGAAGCTGAGGAGAGGCTGATCACTGATCAATGAATATGAGAGGACATTGGGCAGCTGAGGAACGCTTGGTGGGGTGGCGGAGGTGGAGGAGGCGGAGGAAAGGTGAGGGTGTGACAGTTGGTGTCAGTCTGGCCTTTTTTGGCCAAGAGTTCCCCTCCATTTCAAACCTCTTGCATTCGCTGCATGTGACTAGACATGTTGGTGGTGGTTACACCACTTAAGGTTCTTGCCTCTACTTATGTAACCGTTTCTACGGCATAGGCGGCATTATGCATCGAGTGGGTGGTGAAATCTGGAGGCTTGCTCAAAGAGGGCCCAGGATCTGAGAGGTCCTGGACCTTTTTTTGACGGCGAAGAATATTAAGCGAGGAGGGGTCTTGCGCTGACCGTTGCTGGCGGAATCATATCAGCGGATCTTGCGACCCCGCCCTCTTCCTTATTGTTGCGGGCGGACCTGTATTGAACCACTACCACATCGGTTTTCCTCCTCGTCCACGATGAAAGCGCTCGCAAGACAAATTCTGCGGAACAAGAACACAGATGGATCACGCATGTCGTCATCCAGCATTCAATCATCAACACAGGGTGACTTGGTCATCCTGTCTTTCGGCATCCTGAACCGCTGCGGAGCTACAACCCTAGAGGGCATGCAAAGGCGTTGACCCCGACCCCGCCCGGGATTTTTGAACGATTGACACGGCTTTCCCTTTTCTCACTCTGATGGCATCAGAACTGGGCCGTCAGAGCGACTAAATCATCCTTTGATCTTTTACAAATGCCTTCGACCCCAACCGCATTTTGTCACCCAAAGAGGTCTTCAGACAATGGTTTATCCACAGTGGTGGGTGGTACAACGAAGTTGACATTTGGGCTGCTTACATGCTGGGAAGGATTGTGATGTCGGACCATTTGTGGCAAGTGGGACTGGAGGACGAGGAGGTTAAATCTGCTGGATGAAGGTTGCATTAACCAATGAAGGGACAGATTGGCGACGCTCTGTTCGTTTTGAGATTTCACAGGGCCTGACCCAGCGAATGACAGGCCTGACGCGGTCCTGCAAACTTGTACGATCCCGCTGGCATGAGTGTTGTCGACCAGCATGGAAAGGAGCCCTTCTCATCGTCCTCTACCTCCATGTGCTAACCCCACTCTTTGTTCGATTACCACCTGCATTTCGCTCCCATGTTCTAGAAATATAAAAATTTGAGGGGTGCGGAGAAAGGTTAATGGAATAGTTTTGGAAAGTCTCTTATTTAAAGGACGGCAAATCACAGCTATTCTCAAATCCCTCTAATCAAAACAAAAATTGATGGATTTCAAATTTAACTGCAAGGTGTCTTTCAACAAATCTGGACTGGGCAAAAAGTGCAAAAAACCATGTATTTCTTTTTGCACATTTCTATTCACCTGTGAGTGACTATTAAAATTGCTGTGTTAAGATTTTACGTGCAAGCTGCGACAATCTGAACAAAGCTGATAGTGCGCCCAAGTCAAAAAAAAAACACGTATCTGTTATGTTGTCGTATAATACACGGGTATTTCTTGCACTTTTCAATTCACCTGTGGTGACTATAAATTGCTGTTTTCCGAATTTTATGTTGCAAAGCTGTGTCATGAACAAAGCTTGTAGTGCGTCCTCAAAGTCAACAAAAAACAACGTACTATTGTTATGTTTTTTAGTTACAATACATGTTTTTTTGCACCTTTCAATTTCACTGTGGTGACAATTAAATATTGATGGTTTTCGGGGATTTACGTGCAAAGCTGCGTCATCATGTAACAACGCTGTAGTGCGCAAGTCAACAAAATACACGAATCTGTTATGTTTTTAGTATAATACACGGTATTTTTTGCACATTTTCAATTCACCTGTGGTGACTTTAAAATTGCTGTTTCAGATTTACATGCAAGCTGCGTCAATGAACAAAGCTGTAGTGCGCCAAAGTCAAAAAACACGTATCTGAAATGTATTCGATAATTAAAGTAATTTTTTGCACTTTCAAATTCACTCTGTGTGACTATAAAAATTGCTGTTTTCAGATTTTACGTGCAAGCTGCGTCAATGAACAAAGCTGTTAGTGCGCACAAAGTATAAAAAAACAGTATCTGTTATGTTTATCGTATAATACACGGTATTTTTTGCACCTTTCAATTCACCTGTGGTGACTATAAAATTGCTGTTTTAAGATTTTAGTGCAAGCTGGTCAATGAACAAAGGCTGTAGTGCGCCAAAGTCAAAAAACACGTATCTGTTATGTTTTCGTATAATAACGGTATTTTTTTGCACCTTTCAATTCACTGTGGTGACTATAAAATTGCTGTTTTCAGATTTACGTGCAAGCTGCGTCAATGAACAAAGCTTGTAGTGCGCACAAAGTCAAAAAAACACGTATCTGTTATGTTTCGTATAATACAGGTATTTTTTGCAACTTCAATTCACCTGTGGTGACTATAAAATTGCTGTTTTCAAGATTTACGTGCAAGCTGCGTCAATGAACAAAGCTGTAGTGCGCCAAGTCAAAAAACAGTATCTGTTATGTTTTCGTATAATACACGGTTTTTTTGCACCTTTCAATTCACCTGTAGTGACTATAAAATTGCTGTTTTAGGTGTTACGATCATGCTGCGTCAATGAACATAGCTTGTAGTGCGCCAAAGTAAAAAAACACGTATCTGTTATGTTTTCGTATAATACACGGTATTTTTTGCACCTTTCAATTCACCTGTGGTGACTATAAATTTGCTGTTTTCAGAAATTAAGTGAAAGGTGGGATATTGAACAAAGGTGGAATGGGTTATTAAATTGAAAATGAACACCTTCTGAAATGTATTCTGATATAAAAGTGGAGTTTTGCACCTAACACAGAGGACCTGAGTTACTAGAAATGATGAGTATCCTAATATAGTTCAGGCTGCCCAATTATCCAGGGACCATATTTCCATAGCAAAAACTGTTAATAGATAAGATATTGCAGTGCAATGTCTACACTACGTCTTGGTGAACTTGTGCTTGTCTGTGTTCGCCCGCTGGGGACCCCCCCCACCCCCCGCCCCTCGTGACTTTACAGGGTAGATGCCCTTTAAAAATTCTCTACCTACTACACATAAATCTTCATTCTCTAATCTAACTAATTGTAAGGATCACAGTAATAGTGGAGGTTTCTCTGTGCAGAAAATAGAATAATTTCGCTGAGGCTGTTTGCACAGGCAAGAGCGCACAGTCCTACTCCTATGAGACGCTGAGAGACACTGAGGCTGAACAGGAAACGCTGTTCTATGTCAAACGATGGAGGTCATTGTGATTTTTCCAGCCAACGCAACCATACACATCCTAAAAGTCATGACGTCGCAACACATCTAACCCTGATCTATTCTGTTAATCTGATTTGCTGGCCGCCAAAATGACAGGAAGAGAGTTTGCCGAAAATGGCGCGATCTTAATAGAGATGCACAGATTTCTAGCATTTTATTTATCGCATGATCTAAAAATTCCGATCACCATGAAAACCTTGCCGATTTCAACTTTGTCAATAATAATCGCTCAACACTATCGCACACCACCTTGCCTGGCACAAGGTTCTTGTCACCCAGCCAGCGCTCGGTCTCGCATTGGAGAGAGTCCACAGCTCCTGACCTGTGTGTTGACGGTCTCCAAGACAGATTAATTTCAACACAGCTTGGTTTTTCTGGGCACGTGATGCTACCAGAGAACCTTGGGGGATAGAACCCTTGACCATCCCGGCGGTTTTGAAGAGCTTGCGCCGAGCCTGAGAGCCACACGTACCAAAAATAGACCTCCACCAGGCTCCCCGTGAGCTGTCACAGAGACTTATAGCGGCCTTGATTACTATTCCATGTATCGGTGGTCACGATGGACTTTGCCGGACTGATGCAGACAACGCGCTTGAAATTCTAGATTGACACCGTGGCGGCCGGGCAGGGACGGCTTTTCTGGAAAAAAAAAAATGCCTGCTCGCATCTGGGTATTGGGGGCCCAGGCAAGGGCCATGAGTGGTGGAACCATCTTGTGTCACCAGCACGGAAAAGGGCACATTTTCCAGGCCATATGCCTGGCAATGCGACATTCAGGCTTTGGCTTTGGGATGGTTGGGTTTAAAGTGTTTCTTGCTCCCAAAACCGGGTAGGGAACAGAAGGCTGGCTGCAAGACTGGACCGCTGTACGGGGCTGCAGGTAAACTGGTGGAAGGAAATGGGTGGAGGTGTAGGGCTGTGTCTCTGGTGGTGCTAATGTAATCGGGAGACCGGGTTGGAAGCTGTAAAGCGGGAGGATGATCCTTGATCATACTCTGAGAGACATGGACAGCTGAGGAACGCTTGGTCTTGAAAGGGCGGAGGGGAGGAGATGGGGACAGAGTGGTAACAGTGGTTGGAAGACGGGATTTTGTAATTTTGTCGCAAGTGTTCCCCCCATTTCAACTTGCAGTCACTGCTGTGATTTTACATTTTGGGTGGTGGTTAAACACCAAAGTTTTTCCCCTTACTGAGCGTTTAGGGCAAAGGCGGCATATGACATCGCTGGGTAAATCAGAGCTTGATAAAAAAAAGGCCGGGTTTTGGGGGGTCCTGGACCTTTTCGACGGCGATAAGCGAGGAGCGGGGTTTCCGTGATCGTGGTGGGGGAAAACCAGCGGACTTGTCGACCGCCCTCTCCTTTTTGGGCGGGCCCAGTATGACATTTCCCATTGTCTTCCTTCTAATCCAGTGATAAAGCGCCCGCAAGAAAATTCTGTGAAAAGGACCACAAGGATCGCAGGGGGCGTCTTCTCATCATCATCTCAACACAGGGACTTCCTCATCCTTACATTCTGACCCTGGGCTTTGGGTACAAGCGACAGGCCTGCAAGGCTTTTCCCGACCCCCGGGGGATTTTTCCCGATTGATTGGTTTCCCTTCCCCTCCTTGAGGGCATCAGCGATTGGGCGTCAGAGCAGACATAATCATTCTTTGCTTTTTGATCTTTTAAAATGCCTTTGACCAAAACCGCATTTTAGTCATCAAAAGGTTTCCCCAAAAAAATTGTTTTACACAGTGGTGGGAAAGGGTTTTGACATTTGGGCTGCCTGGCTTCATGTTGGAGGGGATGTGATGATGTGTGGACATTTGTGGGCCGTGTTGGGAGGACGGGAGGTTTGATGCTGGATTCGGTTTTGCTTAACCACTAAAGAAACAGATTGGCGATGTTTTCGTTACTGGATCCACAGGGCACCGACCCAGCGATGAAGGCCTAAAGGTCCTGAAACGACGATCCGTGGCTTGAATGTTGTCCCCCCCCAGCGCTTCTTCTTACCTCTTGCCTACCCCCTCTTGCTCATTTACCCCTGCTTTCACTCCATGTTCAGAAATAAAATGAAAAAATTTTAGGGAAGAGTTTTTTGCATTTCTTTTAAAAAACGGCAAACCCAAGCTTTTTTAAAATCCAAAATTTTCCCAAACAGCCAACTAGGTTGAAACAGAATTTTTTCTATCAAATATCTGAAAAATGCGGTTGGGGGAAAAAGAACCTTTTCCCGTGAGCTCTTTGCGCCAAACAGACCCCGGATTTAATAAGGTATTTAAATTGTTTTTTGTTTTAAATATGGCGGCCTTCGTCACTGATAGGCGTATTTACTTAAAAAATATGTAAAACAAATATGCATTCAACTGGCTCTTTGCCCCCCAAACAAATACACCCCACTGAAATAAGAGTTTTAAATTTTATTGTTTTAAATATGGTGGATTCGCACACGATAAGGAGTAATTTATTTTTCAATATGTAAAACAATTGTGTACAAAAAAACTCTTTGCGACAAAAAGAGCATGGATGCAATAGAGTTTTAAATTTTATAGGGTTTAATATGGGGCCCTGCCACCACTGACTCAGGCGTAATTTACTATAAAATATGTATTAACACAATTTGGACAACTGGCTTATGCCCCAAACAGACGCAGGGCTGAAATAAAAGTTTTTAATGTTATAGGGATAAGTTAAGCCTTTTTTTTGGGAAAACATGAATGCAGGTTTGTAATAGAACTGAAAACACGGGAAAAATTTTCAACTCTTCAGAGGTATGCTGGAAAAAAGTGGTAAAAAACAATTCTTTTTAAATTGAAGATCACAAAACACACTGGCTGTAAAATGTCTTCCCTTTCAAATGCCTCCCCCTGCCACCCCCCCCTACCCCCCCCTTTTTCCCGCTGCACTGATTGAAATGACTGAAAAACAAAAGGACAATTTTAACCCCTTTAGAGGTCGCGGGCCCAAAAAGTTTTAAAAAAATATTTTTTTCAATTAAAGATCACGACACATGAGTTACAAAAATTTTTCCTTTAAAATTGCCTTTTTCCCCTCCCCGCTCCCCATTTCCCCCGCAGCTTCACACACAGTGATATCCTTAAAACTTTAACAAAAATAAGAAGTGAAATTTTAATCTAATTTTTCAAAGTGTGGTAGTGGATGGTTTCTTGTTTAGAAGGACTATAGAGTGCTATTGGTTTAAACGTGAGAGAACGTCCTGCTTGAAGTGTGATAGACAGAGTTTGAGCTCAAACGGGAAAATGCAGTTGCATGAAAAACAAAAGTCACGTGTTTTTGCACCAATAAGATCCATACCCCGCAAAGGGGTGACGTTGTACTTCCTCCTACCCCCCTCTATCCTCGGGCTGATTGGCTGGCTCCCAAAAAATGACAGGAAACGCAAAATGGGGGGGCAAAAAATGATTATCTGTATTTTTGCACCTAAACTATCGCGTGATCGGAAATTTCCGATAAGCCTAAAAACCTAAAAACGTGCTGATTTCAACTTTTGTTGATAATATCGCTCATCCCTATATACAACCAACATTTAATGCACCAGTATTCTGGTCAAAGGGGTTTCCCTGCTTTGACATAGGGTCATGCAAAAATCCAAGTAGAGCCCCGCATGTGGGCTTAGAAACAGCGTAATTATAGTGCTTAATGTTTTATCGTCGACCAAGGTTACTGTGGTTGCGGCCGATTAACCCGTTAGATTCTGCAGTCAATTGCAATCATGCATTTAAAGATGAATGACAGAAGGGGAACCAAATGCATGATCGCGGGATGCTGATGGCTTCCAGGTGGCGCTGTGACATCACCACGCCCAACACTCTCTAGGTACAGCCAGGTATGGTGATGGACAGATGCAATCCAAAGCAGTACAGTCATGTACTGCAACAAATTGTAACAGTAACCTAGAGATCGCTACAGATTTACTTGTGGGAACAAGTAAAAAAAAAATTAAAAAATAAATTTTAAAAACTTAAAGTAAACAGACCCACTGCCTTTTCCCAATTACAGATGTCAATCACACCAAAAAAGATCAAAATAAAAAAATATACATATTTGGTATTGCTGCATCTGTAACTAGCCTACAAATTTGATGTGTTATTTAACCCGCACAATAAACGGCATAAAACAATGGCGTTTTGTGTTTTTTTGTTTGTCCTCTGCCCTTTTAGGGACAATTACGTGGTAGTAAAAAAAAACATCAGTTGCCCTGAAAAAAAAAACCCTTTTAGTTACTTTTTAGGAAAAAAAAATCTTTAGGGCATCAGTATAAGAAAGCATAAACATTGCTTTAAACAATAAAAACACTTTCTTATAAATGCTGCAAAATAAAAAAAATCTAAAACATTTAAAACACTACTAGGATTGCTGTATTTTCCGCCAAAAAAAGATTAAATGGCAATCAAAAATTCTTGTTTCCCCCAAAGTAGTGTCAATGAAAATATCAACTTTTCCTGCAAAAAACAAGCCTTTAGACAGCTCCATACACAGAGAAATAAATAAGTTCTAGCCAGGGGAATCAAAATTTTTTCTTTTTAAAAAGTAAAGTGTTTTTATTTGTAATGTAGTAAACTTTTTTTAAACAAATGTAATTTAGTATCACTTAAATTGTTTGACCTGCAGAGTAAGCTAACATAAAAATTTTTTTTATACACAGTGACTGCGTTAAAAAATAAAAAATAAAAAACAGTGCCAGGATTGCTGTATTTTATACATCTTGCCTCTCATAATACTTTACAAAAAGTGATCAAAGTGTTGCATGAACCTCCAATAGGTACCAATGAAAAAGTCAACTCATGTTGCAAAAAAATCATTAATAAGCTTTATATACATAAAAGTAAAAAAGTTATGGTGAAGAAAAGAAACATAAAAAAAAAAAAAAAAACTTTTATAAATATATTGTGGTCCTGTAAGGGCCCTTTTACACGGCAATGGAAAAATCCCGGTGGTTTACCCCGCGGCTTTCCCGGGTTTGGTGCTGTCCCCACGGGCGCAGGGGGGGGGCGGTTTTCTCCGTGATGGGAAAAAAAGAAAAGCCCCCCCCCTTCACATTCACTTGCACGTATTCCGTCCGAAAAACGGACAAAAGAATGTGCATGTTGAATGTTTTGCGGGCGGAAAAACCGACAGCTGCAAACTCTGTGAAAACTAAACATTTTCAGCTACTTGTGCATATTGTTGGGAAAAAATATTTTTTCATTTTCACAGCCTAACATGAAAAAAATTTTCTGAAACACTTGGTGTACTCAAACCTGCAATGGTGCAGAAAATCTTAATACAAATGAAACCCCAAAGTCCAGTATGTGCTCCTCCTATTCTGAAGCTTGAGGTTCAGTTTTAATAGCTCAATAGGGTATATTGGATATCTCTACAAAGGGCAGAATCAGGGGACTCAATCATGATTGTTTTTTCCCTTTAAAACTTTTTATTGCGTTTAAAAACGGATTTAAAAATGAAAATTTAAAAAAAAAATGAAATTTTTTAAAATTTGTTACATTTAATTCCTGTAAAACACATAAATGGTTTTTAAACCCTTTCCCCAAATGTTTCTTTTTTAAAAGGGTGCGTTTTTTGTTTGGAAATCATTTTGGTGGTTTCTAAAAACCCCGGGCCCCCAAAGTCCCCTCAGCATGAATGGCCTAGAAAAGTCTGTGTTAAAAGTTTTCTTGAAATTGTTACAAATTGCTAGTAAATTTATACGCCCCTAATTTTGTCAAAACATTAAGTGACATTTAAAATTGTTGCCAAAAATAAAATAGACGTTAAATGCTTGTTATAAATTGTTTGTGTGGTTAACCATTATCAACAAAATAATTTTGAGGGGGAAAAATTTTCCCCAAATTAGTTTTGTTTCCCTTTGCCGAATTTTCGGCAAAAAATAATTGTTCCGAATTACTTCGGCCGAATCCGTTTAAAAAAAGCTTTTCCAGGCTGCACAGAGCCCGCGGGTGTGTAGAACGTTGGCCATGCTTAAATATCAGAGGGAGCTTGGTTTGGTCTTCATACAATGTTGTGTTTTTTGACACGCAAATGACTGCCGCCCCTCTTAGAATCGTTCATATAAATTTTCCCCGGGCACTTAAGAGGCAAAAAAATGACCAAAAAAAAAGAAAGGGGGAAAGTTGCTGATAAGTATGCCAGGAAAAACTGGAAAAAAAAAAAAGTGAGAGCTCAGGTTTCAAAATTGTGACAGAGTGTGGGGTGGGGCGGCGTGCCCACAGAAAGAGGTCGCAGTGGCCCAAAGCATTTGGAGGAGGCAAAAAGGAAAAGGTCCAAGTGGCACAAATGCACGTGTGGGGTCACGGCAGCGCAGCATGAGGGCAGACAGTGGCACAATGACAGGTGTGTAGGGGCACGGCACGCCACGCAGCAGATGGGTCAGACAGTGGCACAATGAAAAGTGTGTAGGTCACAGGCAGCACAGCAGCGATGGGTCAGACAGTGGGACAAAGCACGTGTGTAGGTCCGGCAGCAGCCCCCAGCAGCAGCATAAGGTCGCGTGGCACAATGACAGGTGGTAGGGCCGGGGAGCACGCTGGGTCAGGCAGTGGCACAAAGACATTCTGGAGGTGGCAAAAAAAAGGGTGGGGAAAGAGTGGCACAAAGACCAGTGTTGGTTGACGTCATCAAAAGCAGCGAAGCATGAGGTCAGAAGGGGCACAAGCGAGTGTGTAGGTCACGATCAGCCCAGCAGCAGCTGGGTCAGACAGTGGCACAAGAACAGTGTTAGGTCACGGTAGCAGCAGCTGAGGGCGGAGTGGCACAATGCATTCTGGAGGTGGTTAAAAACAGGAGTAGGGCCCAAAAAGGCCCCTGACACAGTGTTGAGTTGCGGGACAACGCAGCGCAGCATGAGGCACAGTGGCACAATGCACAGCGTTGAGTTTACGGCATCAAGCAGCAACCTGAGGTCAGACAGTGGCACAATGGGGAGAGGTGTAGGTCCCGGTAGCCACAGCAGCGATGAGGTCAGACGTGGCACAATGACACAGTGTGTGGGCACGGTGCGCAGCATGGGTCAGGGAGTGGCACAAAAGAAATTTGGAGGTGGCAAAAAAAAGGAGTAGGCCAAAAGTGGCCAATGCACAGTGTTGAGTTGACGGGTCAACAGCGCAGCAGCATGAGGTCGACAGTGGGAAATGCACAGTGTTGAGTTCACGGCATCAACAGCAGCAACAGATGAGGTCAGACGTGGACAAAGACAGGTGTGTAGGTCACGGCATCGCCCCAGCGCGAGAGGTCAGACAGTGGACATGGCACAGTGTGTAGGTCCGGCAGCGCGCATGGGTCAGCAGTGGGACAATGACTTTGGAGGTGGCAAAAAAAAGGGGTGCCACGAGTGGGAATGACCTGTGGGAGGTCCGGCAGCAGCCCCAGCAGCAGCATGGGTCAGACGTGGGGACAATGACACGTGTGTAGGTCCGGCAGGCAGCATGAGGTTTAGCAGGGACAATGACATTCTGGAGGTGGAAAAAAAACAGCGTAGGCCACAGAGTGGGGCAATGAAACGTGTGGAGGTCCGGGCAGCCACGCAGCAGCTGAGGTCAGACGGGCACAATTACACGTGTGTAGGTGGGGCACAAACGCAGCAGCATGAGGTCAGGCAGTGGGACAAAGACATTTGGAGGTGGCAAAAAACAGGGTGGCCCAAGTGGGACAATGACACAGTGTGGAGGTCCGGGAGCAGCCACGCGAGCTTTAGGTCAGAAGTGGCACAATGGACAGAGTGTGGAGGTGGGTGGCAAAAACCGTCCCTGGTAAAGTGGTTTGGGGGCAGATGGAGAAAAATGTCAGCAGAGTGTGGATCGGTGGGTGGCGGCATCAAAATTGTGGCGGGAGGAGGTAGTTTGAACCCAGACTATTTCTCACAGTTTGGGTGAGGCGTATGGTGTGTAGTCTGCGCCTAAGGCTTGGTGGGTGGAAAACCCGGCGATCCACGCCTGTTTCTTTGCAAAAGGCGTCGTTCCCCCATTTCCCGTGGAAAGCGGGTTCTCCTTGGGGTAAGTGGCCCCCGCCGCACTGAACACCGCTCTGATGCCACCTACTGGGGGCAGGACGCTTCTCCACTGCAAATCGGCAAATTGGGCAACATCCAGTTTGGGTGCCCAGTAGTCCAGCGGATCTTCTAACTGGGGTGGGAGTGGTCCAAAAGGCCACCACCCGTTGGTTCAGGGGCTGCTCCAGGTCCTGCTGCTGCTGCTGGCGATACCCTCCCCACTAGGGGGTGAAGGAGCTGCTGTCAGTGACTCCAGATTAGGTTACTGCTGATGAGTGGTTGCTCCTACCCCCCCCCCCCCTTCCCCCCGCAGCCCCGGCAGTAGTACGTGACGCGAGGAACCCCCCGGTCGACCCGTCAGAGGGGGGGACGATGCCCCAAATAGGCAGCGGCCAACTGATTAGGGGATTTCCCCCATAGTATTTTGGGTTGTCCTCCCTCTCAATAGTGGGAAAAAAGGTCCCCTTTTGGACCCGGGTTTGCGAGGGGTCCAATAGGGTGGAGAGCCCGAAATCATCCTCTGCCCGGGTGCTGACTATTGGCGTCACTGCCAGGGAAATAAGCATGCTGGGGCCATCTGCACAAGGACTCCGAGGGGCTCCCGCCTCCCTTTCCCCTGTATACTCCCCGGTGCTTGGGGGTCATCTGCCTCGTCTTCTCATCTCCCCCCACCTCCTCCCGCTGCCCTGCTCCTCCTCTCTTGTCACTGGGTAGAAAATCCCTCATTTACCCCGACAAAGCTTTTGTCCCAAAATTTCCCCCTCCCCCCTCCCTTTCGTCCCACCGGAAATATGTGGCACGAGATGTAGTCGCCCCGTCTCCCCGTCCCTGCCCGACAGATTTTTCAGCATCTGTTCCAGGGCATGAAGCAGTGGAATGCGTTTTCATCCCCCTTTTTTTCCTGGCGACTGACAAATACGTGGCCTCCTCGAATGGGTCAAAAACGGCAGGTGTCACGCATGAGCTGCCCCTGGCTGACATCAAAGTTACACAGGGGGTACTTCTGTTTGGGGGGTGGATCTAAACAATCGTTAATGGGCCCTTTCTTGTTCATACAGTCGGTCCAACTGTGCGCTGGAATTCCAATGGGTGAAAACATCGCATATAGAGTGTGTTGGGGGAGGCCCTTCGCCGCTGAAAATCGGGGGGGGTGTTCCTGGCTTTGTACGAATGGATAAAGGCATGCACAGTTTCCCGGCCATTTTCAGAATGTTTGAAATCGGTGGAAAAATTTTTGATTGACCGTGCGCCATGCAGGGCCAGGACCATCCCCTTTTCGGTGCAGCGCGGGACACCATGTTCCTCCCTTGTCCGTCACCCTGGTTCCCATTTGCCCGTTGGCGTGGAGAAAGCACAATCGATTTCTTGCTGCATGACGCGGGCAGTTCCTCCCTGTGTGACTTCGTTCGCCGGGCAAGCCAGGTGTGAAGCTGCGTGACACCGCTGGGCCCTTCACATGTGGTATGAGGAGCAGTACTTGTGGAGGCTGAGATGGGTGTGGTGGTGGAGGAGGCTGCATTGGCGCAGGAGCAGCAGTTTTGACATCGTGGAGGATGAAAGCGGTGTATCCCTGTCCACAGTTGTTGGTGTGCCTGGGTCGGAGGAAGCACATTCACCCAGTGGGCCGTAATAGGACATGTACTGGCCCTGACCGTAAGTTTCAAGCTCCAGGACGTCGCGCTGCGTGCACCTTGGAAACAAATCTGATAAGCTAACGACTGGCCCACCTTCTGTTCTACATATTTATGAACGAGTGCTGGTATGCCTTTTTGGAAAAGAAAATTACGGCGTGGAATCTCCATCTCGGCTCGGCACACATTTGGAAAGGGAGGGACTGCAGTACCAACAAACTTGGACAGGAGATCGGTAGCTGCTGCACCTTAGGATGGTTGGACGCATACTGTTGTCTCTTTTGCAATCGTTTTTTTCTTTTCCCTCGCTGAAAGAACTGCTGGCGCCATGAGTAGCGAGGAGAAGCAAGGCATCTGGACGGGAGTTGATGTAAAAAAGAGAAACAGCTCCCCTTATGCAGACGGTGGTGGGCCTCTACTGGGCTGTAATGGCATGCGTTGCACTGGGCGCTGCTGCTGCTGTTGCTGCTGGCCGGAGGATGGGACCACCACATATGAGCCACGTGTCTCTCGGCCACCAGTTTGGTGACGTGCATGTGTTGCGCTGGGCCGTGGTGCCAATGTTAGCTCCCTGGCCACGCTTTACTTCTGCCTTACCAGATTCTACATATACCCATATTCGGGCTCCTCGGTGTCTTAGCAAAGAAACGCCAACACCGCCGTGTGATCGAATTTTCCGCCAACGCTCCGCTCCGAGTTGTGAATAACTACCGCCGCTGCCTCGCTGAGCCCCTGTGCCGCTTACTATCTAGGGACCTGCGATAGAGGGTTTTTTTACCCGTGGCCGCTTGGCTCCCTGACCTCACCTAGCTGATATCTCGCTGACTCACGGCTCACACGACCCATCTTGCTGGCTGCGCCGCTGCCTGACTGCGCAAGCTGACACTTTCTCCCTGACGATGATGAAGCCCTTGGTCCTCACCGCGGCTCCAAGTGCGGTCGGCTACATCATCATTTATTTGTGTTTCATCGTCACTGCTGTCCTCTTCACCGGTCTTGGTAGTGAGAGGCTGGACTCCTCACAGACATGACCTCCCATGCCACCTCCCATCTATTCTTTGCCGCTACTGCAAGAAGCAGGCGATATTGCCCCATTTCTTCGTGCCATGTAGCTGCTGACTGCCTCCTCAAATTGTTCATCCTCGCTATTATTGTGGTGCTGAGCCCAGACCACATAGAGTAGATCTCTGGCTGAGGGAACCGGATTGGGACAAGAGGCAGGTGGAGGAACAGGTGAGGGCCGCATGACCCGTCTCTGGGCCATGCCAACTAGGGTTGGTGTCTGACGTTGTCAGCGACTCTTGGCTGGGTGGGGTTGTCAGATGTCATCTGGGGGATGTGGTATGGACCTAGTCAACCAATCCAAGAACACATTGGGTTGCTAGTCAATACACTGGCGGCTAGATGATACAAACGGCAGTTGTGGCCTTCACCGAGTGACCCTGCTGCGCCGTCCCTTGCTGTGCTGTTGGGACCTTGCTCCAGGAATGTTTGTTGCCTCTGCCACTCGCAGGTGAGGCCTGACACCTCTCTGTCTGACATATGGTTGTTCTTAAAATGTAAGACACTGTTTGATGAGATATCTGTATATGATAAATACACACCCTGTATTTGACTCCAAATGAACCAACTAAGAAAGGCTTGGGTAACCCTTGGATTATAAATTGTGCTCCACAAATGGGCAGGAGAAATTGATTTGTATGTACCGTTCAAAAACTCTGTGTATTTTAACTGAACTATTAAAAGCACAAACAGGCTTAATTACCTTCGGTTATTGATTTATGGCTACAAGAATTTCTTCGGTGGCGGTGAAAAACCAAAGTTTCTTTTTACTGAGTACAACTGCAGGAACAACACTTAATTAACCTCTGGATGTAAATTGCGCAAAAAGAATGAGCAACCCACAAACTACTGCTTTGTAGGGGTTAAATTGTTTTACGTTGATTTTTCTACGCTACACAACATATGAGAAAAAATTGTAATTAACATTTGCTTGTGAATTATGGTACAGGATATTTCAATTTTTGGCGGTGAATGAATGAGAGGTTTATTTTTCGTCACCACAGCACAAAAACAAAGCTTAATTAACCCATTGGATGTAAATTGCGCAAAAGAATTGAGGCAACCAGATACTAATAGCTTTTGTAGCGTGTTACAATTGCGTGTTTTATACGCTAACACAAGAGAAAAAATTGTAATTAAACCTTTGCTTGTGAATTAGTACAGGAAAATTGTATTTTGGCGGTGAAAAAGATCGTTCTATTTTTGTCACCACAGCACAAAAACAACGGCTTATTACCCCTTGATGTCAATTGCGCAAAAGAAGTGTGCAACAGAAACTACTTGCTTTGTTAGCGTGGTTACAATTGCGTTGTTTTTTCTACGCTACACAACAGAGAAAAATTGTACTTAACCTTTGTTGTGAATTATGGTACAGGGAAAATTTAATTTTTGGCGGTGTGAAAAAGATGGTTTCTGGTAGGTCACCAGAGCAGAAAAACAACGCTTAATCTAACCCCTGGTTGTAATTGCGCTAAAAGAATGAGCAGCCACAAGCTATAGCTTTGTAGCATGTTACATTGCGTGTTTTCTACGCTAGCTCAACAAGAGAAAAAATTGTAACTTACCCTTCGCTTGTGAATTATGGTACAGAAAATTGTAATTTTTGGCGTGTGGAAAAAAAAACGCGTTTCTTGGAGTCACCACAACAGGCGAAACACGCTTAATTAACCTGGGATGTAAAATTGCGCAAAGAATTGAAGCAGGCCAAAAAGGAAGTGTATTTGTATTATAAAAATGCTGTTTCTCTTTAAATTGAATACAACAGGAACTGCTTAATCCCCTTGGATATTCAAGTGCTGTGAGCAGAAGCATTAAAATGTATTTGCAGCTGCGTGGACGCACACATGAACTGCAGTCCATACACCAAGAAATTTAGGAATTAGACGTTAACGAGAAAAGGCAGTCTCTGTGACAAGCTGAGACACCCCACAAAAATCGCTGTATATAAAATCAGTTCTTCAGTAAACAAATCAGCCGCGCGGCAGCACCTTCCCTGATCAGTACAGTGAGAGCGGTATGAGCTCCCAGCGTCGCGCCCGGACTTATATAGTGCGGTGACATCACAGATCCGCCGGTATCGGATTGGCTTCATCTCTGCACATGTCATGCGGTATACCCTTCTTCCTCCCAGAGTGCTTTGCCCCAGGTAACGCATGTGCTCGCAAGCCATTTTATCAATCAAAAGCACACTTCGTTCACCCGAAGTACCCCAAAATCGTTTCTTTTCAAAAAAACCAAATTTTTCCCTGAATTCTAAACAATTTCCATTTCCCGTTGAATAAATTTTCGCCCACTCTAACAGAAAAGTTTGAGTTTTTTTTTTCTCAAAAGGGTAATACCCTTTTTTGGGATGGGGAATTGAGAAGTATAATGTAAAACAATTAAAAAAAAAAAAAAAAACAATAGGCTTTAGAGCAGTAAAGATCCACAAATTAAGTGCAAAGCTGCATTTCAACCAGTTGCAATATTTAGTGACCTTTAGCGAGTAGGTAATAGGATAGTGAGTGCTGTTCTGGGAAATAATGAGTGGGAAAACTAGATTATAGAGTACTGATCAAGTGCTGTACTACAAGACTGACAACTTCTATTTAAAGGGTAGATGCATCTTCATTGAGACATGTCTGAAGAGGTTTGAACAATCATATACCCTTTAAGATGAGTTCACATTGTTGCTTGGAGAATGAAAGTCACTGTGCAGGCAACATGGAAAAAATTCTAAAAAAAGAAATAGGGGTTTTTGTAGGTTAAAGGACCATCAGATGGTTTATGAGGACCATTTGACCTGGAATACTGGACAAAAACTGCAGCATGAAATATATGTATGCCGGAGAGTCATGAAAAATGATTCTTATTCTTTTCAAGTACGTTTTTATTGAGAAAATAAAACAACAATACAGTGTCACCAGTGGTAGAAGTACAGTAATTTAGTACATAAATCACAGGAGAATATATTGCAGCATTAAGGTAGCAAATATGGGTGAGTACAATGATGCAAACAAATGAAACACTTTTCAAAAAAAACTTTTGTGAGGTCCTTATAAAAAACGGGGCCCAGGTGTTCAATCAAGAAATGGCTTCTTGGAAAAAGAATGTAAGGGAGTGCAGTGAATGCTTTAGATAATAGTGATCTTTTCATTGAAACTGTTTATTTAAATTCCTTTTCCATCAATTTTTAAAAGCTCCTTACTGCTCCCACTATCTTGAAATAAAGAAAAAACGGTACCCAACTGCAGCCCAATCTACCTACAGCCTACCTAACTGGGACCCTAACTACCTACAGCCTACCTTACTAGGGGCCCCCAACCCCACGCCTACCTAAAGAGGCCCTAAAAAACCTCAGTCTCCTGACTGGGGGGCCTAACTACTACAGCCACCCAAAAGGGGGCCCTAACTACATACAGCCTACCTAAATGGGACCCTAACTACCTGGAGTCTAATTAACTTTCCATAGCCTACCTAAATGGGGCCCTACCTACCTACAGCTTACTTAACTGAGGCCCACCCACCAGCTACCTCCAGGCTACCTAACTGGTGCCCACCACCTACCTACAATGCAACTAACTTGGGCCCACCAACACCTACCTACAGCCTACCTACCTGGGCTCCATATCACCTACCTACAGTCTACATAACTGGGGCCCACCTACCTACATGGGGACCACCTTTTACCTACCTACTTGGGGCCCACCTAACTAATTGGGGCCCACCTACAATCTACTAAACTTTGGCCCAACAACCTAACTGGGTCCTATCAACCTACCGAAATGGGGATACTACAGACAAAAAAATAAGAATTTCGCTCACCACCTCCAGTAGGGCAAATCCTGCGTTCAAGACTGGTGCTCAAAAGGTTTCACCCGGCCACAAGTGCGCTTATCAGATTCCAATTGAAAAAACAGGTTCCTCCGGCACTCAAAAACATATAAAAAAATAGATGAATCTTTATTTATCCCATTGCTAAAAAGTTAAAAAACAACATATAGTTAAACACGGTGCAAAAACATAGTTGACGCGTTTCAGATTACTGTATTCTGTAGTAAAATAAATATTATTTTGTTTAGTGTCCCTCTTGGGTTTTGATTTGTGCAATAACTAATTTCAGTTTTTAGCATCTGTTATTTTAATAGCTCTTTTCAAGATAGTATTCGAATAACCTCTGTTGCTCACACGTTGTGGTATGTGTTTAATTTCTTTTTCAAAATCTTGTTGTCTACTGCAAGTATGTTTTGATCTGATGAATTCCCCTATTGGTAAATTATTTATTACATGTTTGGGGTGGGAACTAGAGGCAATATCGTATTAACGGAGATCGGTTTTCTGTATGTAGTGTTAATTATTTTTCCAAATTATTATTGCGATACTTGGCAAATTCTGTTACGTACCAGAAAATGCAATCCACGAAGGGATTATGAATGGAGCAAATGTATTATTCTTTCTTCTTGTTTTGTCTATTGGAACCTACCGAAATGGGGCCTATTTATCTACCTACTCACTTGTGGCCCACCTACATACCTACTTGGGGCCTACTTATCTGCCTAACTTGAGCCTACGTAAAGCCAAACAAACAAATGGACCAGCTCACCCAGTGTTGAAATGGCCTCCGCACATATCCCGGTCAGAGCAGCCCATAGACGATCCAATATGTCATAAGGTAGATGATACAGCGGTACCAAGGAACATGATAAAAGTCCTTTATTGGAAATCCATTAAAAGCAAAGTAACCCAAAATGGCACTGCAAAACAAAACCCTAAAAAAAAACTCCGACACGTTTCAGGTGGAGAACCACACTTAGTCATGACATGCAGTCTAACCACTGCTATCCCTACATATACTAAAATAAAAGATGTGGAAATGCACTCACCTGTTCGCGGCTGCTCCCTCCTCCCGACAACGGCTACCTTGGCTTCCGGAACGCCACCGGAAGCACCTGGATGCCCGTATACAATAACAAACCTCCGGGACACGTCTCCAGGAAGTGACCGAGGTAATAGACAACATCATACTAAACAAACTATCCAAGGAGGAACGGCGCTCACAGTACAACAAAGCGCCGCACTCAACCTGGCTGTTGGACTGAGAGAAGGGAAGCAGACAGGAACAAGGTGCATGACACTAAATAATATAACGCTCATAAAACCTATATGTAAGGAACATGTAAGATTGAAAATTAATGCATTCCTACACAACAATATTGGCTACATATCTATGTGAAATATAAATAAACCTATGACAAAATGATATATAATAAAAGATACATAGACTGAGCCCTTCTGCTAATATTTTGAAAACAAGGCACCTGAAACACATAGAGTACATAAAAATCATGAAATACATAAAGTAATATACCATGGTAGTCTAATAATGCAACATCCACTTCCTCCTAAGATTCAATCCCATGGGGGCCACGGCCTCTAATACAAAGATCCAATATGCCTCCTTATCATGTAGCATGTGATTTAAGTCACCCCCACGTGTGGATCTGGTCACCCTATCTATACCCATAATCTTTAACTTGCTGTAATTGCCTGCATGTACATCTCTAAAATGGTTCGAAAGATGGGACCTATTACATACAGAGGTGTTAGTAATATCATTGAGATGTTCAAGAATACGGGTTTTTAGCCTTCTTGTAGTACTACCAACATAATGAAGGTTGCAATCAGTACAGGTGGCCAGATACACAACGTGGTGTGAATTACAGTTGATATAATTTCAAATAGTGAAAACTTTGGTTTGTTGGCTATTGTAAAATACCTTACCAGAATTAACAAAACAACAGACCCTACAAGGATTTGAACCACACCTGTAGAAACCCTTCTGTTTTAACCAAGTCTGCTTGGATTTCTTGAGGGTATCTGAATTAGAAGATAATAGACTACCTAGGGTATGAGGTCTCCGGGTTACTACACGGAGACCCCCTGAAAGAATTTCCTCTAAGATGGGATCTTCCGATAATATGGGAATAACTTGAATAACTTGAGCTTACCCACCAACATGCCTGGGGCTGTCCTACCTACCCAGGGCCTACCAACTTAGCCAATAAGGTCTACCAACCTAAATAGGGCCTAGCTACCTAGGGCCTTGCCCATTTATCTACCTAACTAGAACCTTGCTTAGCTACCTGGTAATATGATTCTGAGGTGGACAGGCCATAGCAGTAGCACAATCTACAGTTGGTTTTTTCCCTCTCCCCCTAAGTCCTCTAGGAGACTGTACCTCTAAGCTACAGTCTGTATCCTCCCTCCCATCCCTGGAAAGTTTGTAGAGATATGGCAATAGGTAAACAGGTGCTGGAAAACTGAGGGTTCTAAGATATTTTTGTGTAGATTGTTGTGGTGGCTGGGAGAAGTCAGCATGGAGGTCTGGACTGGATGGAGAAGAAGAGGGTAAAAGAACAACTTATGAGTAGTGTTGAGCGATTATTATCGACAAAGTTGAAATCGGCACAGTTTTTATGTTGATCGAAATTTTTAGATCATGCGATAATTGTGGTTAAAATCTGTGCATCATCTATTAATATCTCACCATTGTCGGCGCTTCCGTCATTTTGGCGGCCAGAAAATCACCCTTACAGAATAGAGCAGGGTGAGATGTAGTGGCGACGTCATGACTGGGATGTGTATGGTTGCGATTGGCTGGAAAAATCATATGACCTCGTTTTACATAGAACAGCCTTCCTGTTCAGCCTCAGTGTCTCTCAGCGTCTCAGAGGAGTAGGACGTGCGCTCTGCCTGGGTCCAAACAGCTCAGCGAAATTATTCTATTTCTTCACAGAGAAAGCTCTACTGTTAGCTGTGATCCTTACAACTTATTTTAGATTAGAGATTGGAAGATTTTATGAAAGTTAGGTGAGAATTTTAAAGCAGAATCTACCGCTGTAAAGTCATGGGGGGGTGCGGAGGGGGGGGCCCCCGCGGCGAAACACAGACAAGCTCTATAAAGAATACTGGAATAAAGTTCACAAGACTTAGTGTAGAATTGCACTGCAATAGCTTTAATTTATTTAACAGTTTTCTATTGAAATATTTCCTGGATATTGGGCACCCTGAACTTTTTATTAGGATACACACCTTTTCTAGTAACTGCAGGTCTCTTTGTTAGGTGCAAACTCCCCCTTTAATTTTCAGTATACATTTCAGAAAAGGGTTCATTTTCAATTTTTTGCCCATTTCCACCTTTGTTGATAATATCCACCTTGCAGTTTAAATTAGAATCCAGCAATTTTGTAGTCAGCAGGGTTGATAGGTGGCAAAATACCTTGTTTTTATCCGAATAAATTTCCGATACGTGTTTTTTTTACTTTGGTTGCACTACAGCTTTGTTCATTGAGGCACCTTGCACTTAATGTGAATACTGCAATTTTTTTAGTCACCACAAGGTGAATTGATAGGTGCCAAAAAATTTCCTTTTATTATCCGAATATATTACAGATACGTGTTTATTGACTTTGGCGCACTACAGCTTTGTTCATTGAGGGCACATTGCACTTAAATGTGAATACAGCAATTTTGTTTGTCACCACAGGTGAAATTTAAAGGTGCCAAAAATACCTTTATTATCCGAATACATTACAGATACGTGTTTTTTGCACTTTTTCCCAGTCCAGATTTGTTGATAGCGCCACCTTGCCTTTAATTTGAATCAATCACTTGTGTAGTTACCACTGGTGAATTGATAGGTGCCAAAAAATAACTTTTATTATCCTAATACATTACAGATACGTGTTTTTTTTTTACTTTGGCGCACTACAGCTTTGTTCATTGAGGCACCTTGCACTTAAATGTGAATCCTGCAATTTTGAAGTCACCACAGGTGAATTGAAAGGTGCCAAAAATACCTTTTATTATCCTAATAAATTTAAGATACGTGTTTTTTTACTTTGGCGCACTACAGATTTGTTCTTTGAGGCACATTGCAATTATATGTGAATATAGCAATTTTGTAGTCACCACAGGTGAATGAAAGGTGCCAAAAAATACCTTTTATTATCCGAATACATTACAGATACGTGTTTTTGACTTTGGCGCACTACAGCTTTGTTCATTGAGGCACATTGCAATTAAATGGTGAATACAGCAATTTGTAGTCACCACAGGTGAATTGGGAAAAGGGGCCAAAAATACCTTTTATTATCCGAATAAAATTACAGATACGTGTTTTTTGCACTTTTGCCAGTTTCCCGATTTGTTTAGAGCCACCTTGCAGTCAAATTTGAATCCCGCAATTTTGTAGTTTCCAAAAGGTGAACTGATTGGTGCCAAAAAACCTTTTATTTACCAATACATTACAGATAGGTTTTTTGCCCTTTTGGGCCTACATCTTTGGGTTTATTGAGGCCCCCTTGCACTTTTAAAAAAGAATAAATGGGAAAATTTTTTTAGTCAACCCCAGGTTAATTGGAAAAGGGGCCAAAAAAAAACCTTTTTCTATCCGAAAACATTTAATAAGTGTTTTTTCACTTGGGCAAGGCCCCCTTTTTGTTGAAAATCTTTCTTTGCAGTTAAATTTGAATACAGCAATTTTGTTTCACCCCCAGGTGAATTGAAAGGTGCCAAAAATACCTTTTATTTTTCCAATTAAAATTTCAGAAGTGTTTTTTTCACTTTGGCGCAGGCCAGCTTTTTGATAGATCCCACTTTGCAGTTAAAATTTTAATCCACAATTTTGTTTTTTATTTTAGGGGATTTGGAAAAAAGCTGTGATTTGCCGGGCTTTTAATAAGGACTTTCCAAAAAATCTTTCCCATTCCCAAAATTTTTATCTTTTTGAACAGGAGCGAAATTCAGGGGTAAGCGAGCAAAGAAGGGGGGTTTGGAAATGGATGGGTAAGACAGAAGGGCTCCTTCCAGTGGCTTGGGGGACAAAAAACCATGCCAAAGGGGTCGTCAGCGCAGGGCGTCAGGGCCCGTCATCGCTGGGTTTAGGGCCCGGAATCTCAGTAAAGAAAAGCTTTGCCAATCTTTTCCCCCTTTATGGTTAAAAGCAACCTGAATCCAGCTTTTACCTCCCCCATCCCCCAGGTTTTCCCGGCCACAAAAAGTCAACCCTTTACATCACCCATCCCTCCAAAATGGGAAACCAGCCCCAAAATTTTAATCGTTTTTCCCCCCACCCGTTTGGGTAAAACCCTTTTCTGAAACCTCTTTGATTAAAAAAAAGCGGGTTGGGGTCAGAAGGGATGTTTAAAAAAATCAAGAGGCCAAAAGAGGAAGATTTTCCTTTCTCTGAAAGGGCCCCGTTTTCTGAAGCCAACAAGGAGGGGAGGGGAAACCGGTCAATCGGGAAAAAAACCCGGGGGGGTCCCGGGGAACGCCTTCCAGTCCCTCTTTTTTGTAGCCCGCAGCCCTGGTGCAGGAATGCAAGACACAAGCACCTTTTTTGATTATGAATGAAGACGACATTGCAGAACCAACGGGTCCAGCGAAAAAGTTTCGAGCGCTTCAAACACGGAAAAGGGGGGGAAGACGATGGGGTTTTTGTCAGTACGGGTTTTCCCCCTTTCAAAAAGGGGAGGGTGGCCGCGGAATTTCCGTGATATGTTTCCCGCCAGCCACGGTCAGCCCCAAAACCCGCTCCTCGCTTATCGCCGAAAAAAGGCCCCCGGACCTCTAAGCCGGGGGCCTTTTTTGGGAGAAAAGCCTTGATTTCCACCCAGCGAGGTCATATGCCCCCTTTTTGCCTTAAGCGCATAAGTAAAGGAAAAACCCTTTAGGTGGTTAACCACCCCCCAAATGTCTGGGTCCAGGGCAGCGAATGCTTGAGTTGAAATGGAGGCAACATTTGGGCCCAAAAAAAAAAGGCCGGGGCCCCGGACAGGGGGCCTCCAACCACTGTCAAAACCCTTGTCTCCCCTTTTCCCCCTCCACCCCACCAAGTTTTCCCTAAAGCTGCCCATGTCTCTCAGAGTTTTGATCGGGGAAATCACCCTCCGGCTTCGCCTCCCCCCGTCCCCCCAAAGAAACCCCCCAGCACCACCGGGAGACAATCCTCCCCTTTTCCCCTTCCCCCCCCAGTTTGCGACCTGCAGGGCCGTACGCGGCCAGTCTAGCACCCCCACCCCTTCTGTCTTCCGGGGTTTGGGAGCAGAAGGGGGCCCACTTTAACCCAAAACCACCCAAAACCCCAAAAAGTCTAAATTGTCGGTTTCCCGGCTTTTTGGCCTTGGAAATGTTGCCTTTCCGTCTAGTGGACAAGAGGGGTTTTTCGCCACTCATGGCCCTTGCCTCCCCCAATTTTACCAGGGGCTGAGCAGGATTTTTTTTGCCGGGGACAAGCCGCCCCTGCCCTGGCCAGAAAAGTGTAAATCAAAAAATTTTAAGGGCGCGTTGTCTGATTGGGGCCGGAAAAAAGTCCATCTAAACCACCGCACAGGGAAATATTTAAGCAGGGCCCAAGGGCCCGCAAATATTCTGTGACAGTCCTGGGTGGCGGGGTGGATTTTCCCCGGGGGGGTAAACGGTGGCTCTCAGGCTCGGCGCACGCCCCTTAAAAAACCGCGGGTTTGGTGCGGGTTTTTTCCCCCCAAGGCCCTCTGGTGGACACGTGCCCGGGGAGAAAACCGGGCCCCAGTGTTAAAAATTAATCTGTCTTGGGAGCCCGGCCAACACACGGGTTTCAGGAGCTGTTGGGACGGCTCCCCGGGCAACGAAAACCGAGGGGCGGGCTGGGGGAAAAAGCCCTTTGGTCCCAAGGAAAGGTGGTGTGCCGAATCGGGGGGAAAAATTGCTGGCGCCCTTAAGTGGGTAGGCTGGGCACACCCCCTTTGGGCCTGGCCCCATGTCTTGGCCCTTGCCCGTCCAAAAAAATTTCTAAAGAGTTTCCCCGGGTCTGGACTCCCTTGGCTAAAAGGAAGGTTTCGTAGTCCAAGTTTGCACTTCCCCCCATTCGCCCCTGCTTCTTTACCCCCCCTGGCGGCTTGCAGCTTCCCCGGGGGCCCCCCCATCAACCGTTTCATTTTTTGACGTGGAAAAACGCTGGAATTTCACCCTCCACATGCTCCAGCGATTGGGGCGAGCGCAATCCCTTTAAAGCAGTAGGGAAGTGAACACAGGGCCCGACAAGCAGGGGTGGGGGAACCCTTGGGGGGTTTTTGAGCCCCCGGAGAGGGGGAGGCAGGTGAAAAGCTCTGCCCCATCCTTGCCAGTTTTGAAAAAGGGGCCACCAAATTGGTCAGTGCGGAAAATCCCCTTTTCAGCTTGGGGTTGTGGTGTTCTTATTTTGGGAAAACGATCGTTGGAAAATTTGGGAAACAACGGGTTTCCCGCCAGCGACGGAGGAGGAGAGGGGGACACGTTGGGGGAAACGGAGCCTTTTTTCCCCTTTCCAAATCCACAAGGCCCGACAGTTTCAAAAATTTTAAATCGGTCTTCATTAGGCAGTGGTTCGGGGCCCAGGCTGTCCCAAGGGGGTGGCGCATCGTTTATCGGGTGCATTTCAGGCAAGTGGGGGCTGTGATGAAGCTTTTTTTTCCCCCAGAGGCAGCGGAGGAGGAAGGGGGAGGAGGTATTCCTGGGAAAAGGGACGTTACCGACTCCCTCCCTTGGGAAAAAGGGGGTTGGCGGGGAATTTGAGGCGGAGGAGGGAAAGATGAGGAAGATAAAGTTTGTTTAGTGCCCCTCAAACCCAGGGGCTTGGGAAATAAAAGGCCCCATTTCTCAAAAGAGGTTTGGGGATGTCCTTTTCCCTTTCCCAAACATGATCCTCGAAATTAAAGGGCCCAAATAAAAAATGAACAAATTTTTGGGGTTTGGCCACCCCCCTGGACCCCCAATACAAAAACAAAAATCAGCATTTTCCCTTTCCCACCCACCCAAATAGAGAGAAAAATGCGGGGAAATGGAGCCCTTTTGCTGATTGACCCAACTGGAGACTTCTTTTTGCGTCTGCTTCACTTTTTCCCCCAAATGCCCCGGGTTTGGAAAAACTCAGCGAGGTGACGCGTTAGGGTGCCAAGTAGCCGTTAGCGGGCAGCGGGCAGGCAAGGGGGGAAAAAAGCCTAATGGGTCCCCTCTGGAAAATTTTTTATTTCCCCACCTCACCAAGCATTGCAATGCGGGGGGCACCCCCAAACACACGTGACCAGCTTAAGTTTATGGTGCACGACTATTGGTCTCAACCCCCGATGTTTTTGTATGTTGTTCCGGACCCAATTGGGCTTCTGGGTATTTCCCAAAAAGGGCGAAAGTCCCCAGCTCCTCGCCAGCCCCTAGGGGTGTTGTCCTGCCCAGGCCAAACCAGCGTCATAAACTGAGCGGCCTTCAGCCCCAGCTGGAGGAGTCATTTTCAGGAAAAAAAGCATCCGGCTTTTCCCCAGGGTAATGTGGATGTTTGGGTTTCAAACAAGATGAAAACAGGCCCCCCCCCCCCCCCGGACCCCCCCCTGATGTGTTGTTGGCCCCCCAATTTCCCAGGGGGCACCGATTAGTTGTGGTTTCTTCACATTACTCTTCAAAAAAGAAATGGTCCCCCTTTAAAACTTTTTTTTAAAATTATCATTTTCTTACTGCAATTTTTTTCTCTTTTTCCCAAAAGTTCATTTTGTGGGGTTTTTCTGTGAGGAGGCTTGGGAAAAAACAGCCCAAAGGGTTTTATGACAACACCGTTTTTCCATTTACTCACTTTATCTTTAGAAGTTTTCGCATTGTCCCAAAGGTTTTGAGGTCATGTTGCTGTGGATTTCAAAATTTTTTTGGGCCTTTTTGGAACCCGAAATGTGGCTTTTAAGTGGCATTTTTTCCCCCAATTTTTTAAAAGGGTGGTTTAGAAGGGCATATTTTTAATTTTTTTTGGGGGGATGTTGTTGTGAGATTAGGGAATAATCATGGTCCCTTTTGGGGCAGAAAATTTTGGCTTTTAAGTGGCATTTTCCCTCACATTTTTAATAGTGGGGTTGAGAAAATTTTTTTATAATTTTTTTGGGGGCATGTTGCTGTGAGATTTTCAGCAATTTAAACAGGGGCATTTGGAACAGAAAAATGGCCCTTTTAAGTTTTGGGATTTCTCCCTCACAATTTTTAAAAGTGGTTTGGGGAAGAATTTTTATAATGTTTTGGGGCATTTCTGTTTGAAATGCAGCAAAACTACAGGTCCCGTTTATAAAAAAAAAATTTTTTTTCTAACCGACATTTTTTTCTTCCCCAATTTTTCCAAAGTGGCTCAAGGGGCAAAGCTTTGAATTTTTTTGGGGGGATTTTTTCTGTGACAGGCGCATACTACAGGTCCTATTATTTAAAAAAAAAGTTGTCTCTAAACAGACATTTGTTCTTCACAATTGTCCAAAGTGGGGGTCAAGGGTTTTTGCTTTGAATTTTTGGGGGCATTTTTCTGTGAAATGCAGCTTTACTTCAGGTCCAAATTTTAAAAAAATTTTTGTTTCTAAACAGGACATTTGTTCTTCAAAAAAAGGTTTCCAAAATGGCTCAAGGGTCATGCTTTGAATTTTTTTGGGGGCCCTTTTTCGTGGGGCTTTTAGCTATATACAGGTCCCTATTATAAAAAAAAGTTTTTTCTAACCGGGGATTTGTTCTTCACAATTTTTCAAGAGTGGCTAAAAGGGGGATGGTTTCTGTCAGAAACAGGGAAAAGGTAGGACCCCTGTTAATTTGGAAAAATATTGCCCAAAAAGACTTTTTTTTTGCAAGATCTTTTTAAAATTGCTATCAAACCCGGGATTGAGACAAACCCCTTTTAAAACAATTAAAAAAAGAGAAACAAAAACATGGGGGGGATTCCATTTTCCCATTTTTTTAAAAAGGGGGTTTTTTTAGAATTAAAAAATACTAAAAAACTTGCATGTACAAAAATAGCTGGTTAAAAAAAATTTCTGAATTGTAAAAGGGAGGTACCCGGAAAACTTACCCCGATGTAGGTTATTCAGAGGAAATGGGGGTATGGAGCCCCGGCAGAGAACCCAAAATTTCAGAGGACCCAATTTTCCCCCAGCACGTTTAGTAAAATGGGGAAAAAAAAATGAAAAAAAAAGGGGCCCCCCTGGGGTAAAAGGGGGCGTTAAAACCACCAAATATTTCCAAAATGAAACTCAATTGGGCCGCCAAATCATTACGGAGAGGCAAAGCGGGTTTCCCAGGGACAGGGACAGTATTTGTCCAGTGAAAAATAAAAAAGGTGGTTTAAAGGGCTCTTTTTTCCCCCGGGACTTTTTAAACTGGGGGCTTTCAGGTTTGGGGGTCTTTCTGTGGCCCCGGAGGGTAGTCAATGTCCAGTGAAATTAAAAAAGGGGGGTTGAAAAAAAATCCTTTTTCCGCACTTTTTAATCTGGGGGGAATGCAGGGGTTTGGGGGGCCCCAAAGCGTTAGCCAGGACGGGATAGTCTTGGCCCGGGAAATAAAAAGGTGGTTGAAAGAATCCTTTTTCCGGGACTTTTTTAAAACTGGGGGGCATGCAGGTTTTGGGGGCTCATTTCTGCGTTCCAGGGGCAGGGATAAATTTAATGTTCCCGTTCAAGTAAAAAAGATTGTTCAAAAACTACTTTCCTTCTGGCAATTTTTTTAAATTTTTGGGGTATTTCAGGTTTTTTAAAGGGTCATGCTTGTGGTGCGCGGGATAGTGAAAAAGGGTGGTGATTTTTTTTTTTGTGGGTTTTTAAACCCAAAGGGGGTTTTCCTAAAAATTAGGCACGTATCCATTTGGGCTGTTGTGGGGTGTTTAAATTCCCGCTTTCCAGCCCTGTTTGGGTGTAAGAATTGAAGGTTTTTGGTTTTTCCCATAGACTTTTAAAGGTCATCGATCAAAATCTACCATCGACAAACTTGTCGATGGTGGTCGACTAAAAGACCGTGTCGGGTACCCGTAACGTTTAACAATTCTTATGAAAAGGGAAAAGAAACTACTTCAGATAAAACGTTTTCCTGTGGGGTTTCCCCAAAGTCAGGGGGTTTTTTTTGCTTTTTATATTGGATCAGTACTGTAGGGGCATTTTTCCTGCGGATATGGTCTGGGGGTGGTGTCTTAAATACAAAGTGGTTTTTATTTTGGGGGGTGTTTGGGGGTTATAAACAGCACTTGTATAGTGGCATCATACACTTGTCCCTAACTGTAAAAGTGAGTGCACACCTGTCCCTGACCCTGTGATTAGAGGATTTCACTTTTCCTTTCTAGACTGTGTTTAATATTGGTGTCTATTTTAGAAAGTGGTGAGGTGTGTAACCAAGAGAAACTTGGAGGCGGATATTGTATGTGGGCTGGTATGGGATGGAGGTGTGAGACAGATACTGTATGTGACTCACTTGGTATTGTGTACTACACAAAACACTTCTGTTTGTTACACTGTAGGATGTGCAAAGCTGTAGTTATCCCTGTCTTGGAAAGTTGTGTATGTGTACTATAGAGAGTTAGGTATAGCAGTAGTAGGAATGTTAGATTCAGTAAGCTATAGGTTAACATTAAGGTTTCTTTCCCCAGTTGTAGTCTGCCTGGTAACAGCAGCGTCATAACTAGAGATGGGCGAATCAATTCTAACAAAGTGGAATTCATTTAGAATTTCAGGAAAACTTCGGTTCTGAACGAAGTCGAAGTGTGGGGTACTTCGCGTGAACGAAGTGTGCTTTTGATTGATAAAATGGCTGCGAGCACATGCCGCTACATGGAGCAAAGAACTCTGGGAGGAAGAAGGGCATAGCCTACATGACATGTGCAGAGATGATGCCAATCAGAGACTGGCGGGATTCTGTGACGTCACCGCACTATTTAAGTCCGGGCGCGACGCTGGGAGCTCATACTGCTCTCACTGTACTGAGTAGGGAAGGTGCTGCCACGGCTGCTTATCTCTTACTAAAGAACGTATTTTTATACAACGATTTTTGGGGGGTGTCACAGCTTGTCTCAGAGACTGCTTCTCTTAACGTTCTAATTCTGATTTTGTGGGGTATTGGAACTGAAGTCCAGTGTGCGTCCAATGCAGCTGCATATACATTTTAATGCTATCTGCTCACAGCATATTGAATATCCAAGGGTTATCTAAGCCTGTTCCTGTTGTATTCATTTAAAGAAACAGCGTTTTTACAATCCAAATACCACTTCATTTTTGGTTGCTCAATTCTTTTGCGCAATTTACATCCAGGGGTTAATTAAGCGTTGTTCTGCTGTTGTGGTCACTAAAAGAAACCGTCTTTTTCACCGCCAAAAAAGAAATTTTTCCTGTAGCATAATTCTTAACCCTAGGTTAATTACAAGTTTTTCTCTTGTTGTGTACCGTGAAATACACGCCATTGTAACACGCTACAAAGCTGGTAGTTTTTGGTTGCTCAATTCTTTTGCGCAATTTACATTCAGGGGTTAATTAAGCGTTGTTCTGCTGTTGTGGTCACTAAAAGAAATCGTCTTTTTCACTGCCAAAAAAGACATTTTTCCTGTAGCATAATTCATAACCAAAAGTTAATTACAAGTTTTTCTCTTGTTGTGTACCGTAAAATATACGCCATTTTAACACGCTACAAAGCTGGTAATTTTTGGTTGCTCATTTCTTTTGCGCAATTTAGATCCAGGGGTTAATTAAGCATTGTTCTGCTGTTGTGGTCACTAAAAGAAACTTTCTTTTTCACCGCCAAAAAAGAAATTTTGCTTGTAGCATAATTCATATCCGAAGGTTAATTAAGCCTGTTTGTGCTTTTACATTCAGTAAAATACACAGTGTTTTTAAACGACACATACAAGTAAATTTTTCCTGGCCATTTGTGGAGCGCAATTTATATCCAAGGGTTACCCAAACTTGTTACTGGGTTCATTTGGAATCAAATACAGGGTGTGTATTTATCATATACAGATATCTTCATCAAACAGTGTCTGACTTTTTAAAGAACAAACAGAATGTAAACAGAAGGGGGCAGGCTCTTCACCTGCGATTTAAAAGGAAAAAGGGGTTTCCACAGCACTGTTTGGGTTTTTATCTCTTTAATTCTAAAAAATTCTTTATAGGTAAAATATATGCAGTTTAAAAAATATAGTTACAAAAGGCCCTTATTTCCTTGCAAAATTTATTAATCATAAAAAAAAAAATTGGGGCAAAAGGGAAAACGTGGTGACCAAAAGGGAAAACTTTTCGGCCCTTTTTACACAGCCTTTCTCAGTGGATCACAAAAAAAGAAAAAAACATATTTAAAATGTGGAAATTTGATATGTGAAAAAGGGGAAAAAAGGGACCAAAAGGAAGTTGGGAAAAAAAATATGTATAGACTTTTTTTTGGAAAATAGAAAGTGCAAAAAACCCAAAAGGGTTACCAAAGAAATATCGGAAAGAAAAAGGGGGTGGGTTAGGACCCAAGAACCGGGGAGGGGAAGGAATAAAAAAACCCAAAGAATGGAGATAAGTCTGAAAAAGGAAAAAAAAAAGAGATTAGGGGGGAAGTAGTAGACTTACCCAAGTAGAGCAATGCCCTGAGAAAGGGAATAGGGAAAGTATAGAATGTTTGTAAAAAAGGGGAAAATTTTTCTAGTGGTAAAAAAAAGGGGGTTAACATGAATATAAAATTTAAGCTGTAAAATGAACCCACAGAAAATAAAAGAAAAGGGGGAAGGATCTCCCTTGTGGGGAAATTCTTACCGCGGGTGGGACGCGGGGTTTAGATAAACCCAGGTAGAATAATGGAAAAGGGAAAAAAAAGGGAAAGCGGGAAAATAATGGGGGAAAAGAGCAAAATGGGAAACCCTGAAGAAAAAGCAAAATTTAATTTTAAAAAGAAGTGAAAAACCCGGTTTGGAGGGCCTAGCAGCCCGTGCACGGCGATTCCGGGGGTCCTCACTGGGGCGGGCGCAGTCCCCGTGTTTTTAAGGAGACCCCCGGTGAAATGCCCAGAAAACGGAGCAGTGGGGCGGGGTGGGGGGAAGTAAAAGACGGTGGCGCTAGAGGCCCGATAAAAAATAGGAGTGAGTGGTAAAAAGGAAAAAAAGGGGGTTGGGGGGGGAAAAAGAGAAGAAAGGTCATTTAAGAAAAAAAAGGGGCCCAGGGGGCGGAAAATAGATGAGAAAAAGTATGGCAAACAGCATAAATTTTTTCATAGATCATCCATCATAGGGGGAAAAAAAAATATGGTTTGTGTACCTATAAAGGAAATTGCTTTTGGTAAGCACCAGGTTTGGGGGAAACAAATTTTCCAAAAAGTTCCCTTGTGAAATAGAAAAAAAGGTTTATAACGTAAAAAAAATGCAGGGGGTGTATTGTATAAAAAAATAAAATAGGGCAAAATCGCCCCTTTTGGAAAAATTAAAAACAACATAGAACAATACTCTTTTAAAACAGGATTATAAACAATGAAAAATTTGACATAAAAAAACAATTTAAATTTGATTCTCACGAATCTGTAAGGAATATAGATGTTAAGTCTAAAGGGGAGATTATACGGGGGGAAAAAAAAATAAAAAATATAATCGATTCTCTTTTGAGACCCCCCAAAGGTAAGGCCCCCCAACCTGTGTATCCCAGTAAGTCCCCCTTTTTTTAAAAGGGGAAATGTGATTCCCACCCCAAACTTTGGTCGGGGGATTTGTTTAGGATTTGATAACGAAGCTGGCGTTTTGGGTTTGCCCTTTGGTGAAAAAAGGGGGGCTGGGGGGGGGAACCCCATGTTTTTTTGCTCGTATAGTTGATTTTGGGGCAAAAAGGGTCGGCCCTTTAAAACGTTGGATTGCCCTCACCAAGGAAAACTAGCCCGAAAGGACATTTTTAGCAGAAATACAACATTGTTGAGTAAACTTGAAAAAACCCCCCTTTAACTTTTTTTGGGGGAACCCAGTGGGGGGATGGTAAACAATGTCCCCCTTTAAATTTCACTTTTGGAGCAATGGTTACAGTGGAGGAAAGGGGAAAGTGCCTGTTTTGGGGAAGTGGTAGGTGGGGACGGGTGGGTTATGTCTTTTTGGGGAACCTATGCCCTGCTCGTACAAAAGGGGTCACTTATATTTTTGGGGCTTTTTGGAAAAAAAAAAAAACCTTTGCTGTATTTTGGAAACTCAGGGGGTTTTTGGGGTATCCTTCCCTTTAAAATGCGCCAATTTTTTTGATGATCTGAGGGTAGCTTGGGAAATAAGGGGGGGGTTAAGTGTTTCCCAAAATTGAGTTTGGGGTTTTTTGGGGGCCCAAAAATTTGGGGGGTTTCTCTTTGGGGTTTCTTATTTTGAGAATGATTGGTGAGGGAAACCCCTATCAGTAAATCTACGACCATCAGGTCTAGTATTGGGGTGCACGTTTGGGATCGGGACAAAAACCCTTTTTAACTCTAGTGAATGAAAAAAAGGGCAATGGGGTTTCTTGGTGGGGGAATTGGATGACGGGTTTTGAAAATGTGGAGTAATTTCCTGCCCGGTGGGTTTTGGTTAAAGATTAGTGAAAAGGGTTTCCCTCTAGGGAATTTTTTTTGGAAAAAAGGGTTTTCAAGAAAATTAATTGGGGACAGGTTCGGGTGTAAAAGTAAAAGTCAGCCCTGGAGTAAGGGAATTGGGGAAGGGGGTTCAAAAAAAATGAGGTAAGGGGAATTGTCCCCCTCCCAAAATGATGAAAAAGACATAAAATCGATGTATCGATGCCGGAGCCCATATTTCATATAAACAAGGGATGGGGGTAGAAATGTTTTTTCTTAAATGGGGGGACATAAAACTTTTAGCAGGGGGGGGGGGGGGGGGAGGGGGGGGGGGGCAGCATTGGCCCCCATCGCTGTGCCCTGTTTTGGAGGAAAAAATTTTGTCCCCAAAAAAGGAAAAGTAGTTATGGCCCAGACGGGTAAAAGGGGTGAAATACAAAATTCTATTTCCGAGGGGATAGATCAAAGTGTGTAACATATCTCTGGTAGCCCGGGGGTGCCATCCCCAAAGTCGGATGGAGGGAAAAGAGAAATTTTCAGGGTTTAAAGTAATAAGAGTGGAGCAGGGGGAAAAGGGGGTTAGAGATTGGGAAAAACGTCCAGAAAAGTGTGGTCTCTTAGGTAGGGTTTTGTTTTGGGAAAAGTGGTGTTTAAAATTTTTTCCAAAAAATTTAGCTTGTGGAGAGAAAAATTGAATTTGGGGTTTGGGGGCGACTATTGGTCGTCATGGGGGGATTTTTTAGATTTTTTGTTTAAATTTGGGAAAATATAAAATATGGTGTTAAGGGTGTGGGGTTAAAAGGAAAAACGAAAGGGCTTTTTGTCAATGATGTTTCTATAAGGGCCCTCGTCCCAAGGGTGAGCCCTATTTTAAGATTTTGTTGAATATTGGGGCCGTATCAAAGGTTTTATGGTCGTTTTTATCATTCAATTGTCGTTGGATTTCTTGCTTAAATTTTTTCCGGTCCATTAACACTATAGCACCGCCTTTGTCTGCGGGGCTTGTTTGGGGTTTGTTTGGGGCTGTTGTTTGGGCCCCTTTGTGCTTTCTTTCCACCCGTGACAAAGGGTTTTTGTTTATTTTAGAATCGAAGTTTCTGTTTAAGGTAATTTTTTAAAGTCGCGATCTATAGAGAAATGTATGTTTTCTGTTATGTGGTTTAATTTCTGGGGGGATTAAAATTACTTGGATTTCCCGAGGGGTTGTTTTGGGGATGGGTTTGTTGGGGGTAGTGGAACAGGTTTGTGGAGGTGGAATTAGATTTCGAAATGGGTTTTTAGACGAAAGGGGAACGGTTTGGAAAAGTTTTAGTTCCTGCTCGGGAGAAAGGTTCTAGGGGGGGAGTTGGGGGAAAAAAAAAGACCCTTTTCCCAGACAAAAATTTGTTCAGATGGAGAAAAAAGAGAGTGATGAAATATTTACGACAAGGGTGTTGTTGGGTGATGGAGGGGTGTCGGGGGAAATAGGTGGGGGGGTCTGTTATGGTTTTTTTGGGGTTTGGGGGGTTAGTTGAAAGGGTTTGCATTTCCCTTGAGGGTTTTTTGGGGGTTTTTTCGTTGGGGTTTTTCTGGACCAAAAAGGGGCTCCCCGCCCCCTCGTTGTCGGCCGTTTGTTTCGTGGTCTTCTTCCCCTAAAAAAAGGGTTGTGCTCTGGTTTACAGAACCCGGGGTTCTGGTTTTCTGAGCTGGAAGGGGAAAAATATTTGTTCCCGGTCTTGGTTTCCTGAAGCCCTAACGAGAAGGGGCCCCGCCCTCTATTTACTTGGGTTTAAGGGGGGGTAATTTCCCCCGTATTTTTCGAATAAACTTTTCGCGGGTTTTTCGTTTTTTTTAGGGAGAAAATCAAATTGTGTCAAAAATTTTATCGGTTGTTTGTTTTAAAAGGGTCCAATTCTGAAAGGAAGGTTGGAGGAAAAGTTTTTGTTTTTATCGCCCCTTTTAAATTTCTCGTCAAGATGGGGATTTAAGATGGGGGGAATATCTGCCCCTTTTCGTATCCTTTGTATTTTTTCTATAAATTTTCATTGTTAAACCTATTTATTGATTATTCCCCCCCACAAATTTTTACATTGACACTGTTTCATTTTTTTCTTTGTTTCAAATTAATTGTTTTATTATGTACAATTGGGTTTATTTTTATATTTCCTGATAAAATGGGGTATTGTTCTATGTTGTTCTTCATTTTGGGTAAAAGGGGCAGATTTTTTCCCTATTAAAATTTTGATTCCCAAAACACCACTGCATTGATTTTACGTTATAAACTATTTTCTATTTCACAAGGGACCTTATGGACATTTGTTGCCAACCATTGTGCTACCAATGCACTATCTTTATAATGTACACATCCATATTTTGTTTCCCTATGATGTATGATCTATGAATATTGACTGCTGTATGCCATACATTTACTCATCTATTGCCGCCACTGCCCTATGTTTCTTCATATGACCTTTCTTCTCTTTCTCCCCTCTCACGTTTCTCTCTATTCTACACACTCAGCTCCTATTTCTTATCGGCGCCTCTAGCGCCGCTGCTCTTATACTCCGCGCACGCGCACACTGCTCCGCTTCTCCTGGGCATGCGCCGGCGTCTCCTTAAGACACGGTGACTCGCGCCCGCACAGTGAGGACCGCGAGTCTCCGTGCATCGGCCGCTGCTAGCGCCTCATCCTGTTATTCACTTCTTTCAAGGTAATTTTGCTTGTCTTCAGCTTTCCATAGCTCTTCTCTCCATTAGTTCCTGCTTCATTTTTCCTTATCCATTATTCTACCATAGATTTATCTACCCAGCGGTCCCACTGCGGTAAGAATCCCCACAAGGGAGATCCTTCCCTTTACTTTTAGTGCTGTGTTCATTTTTACAGCTTATTTGATATTCATGTTAACCTCTTCTTTTACCACTAGAAAATTTGGCCTCTTTTCTACAAACATTCTATACTCCATATATCCCTATTCTCAGACATTGCTCTACTTGGGTAAGTCTACTACTTCCCTCTAATCTCTTTTTCTTTCCTTTTTCAGACTTATCTCCATTCTTTGTTTTTTATTCCTTCACCCTCCCCTGTTTCTCTGGGTCCTAACTAACCCCCTTTGCTTCAGATATTTCTCTGGTACCTTTTGGTTATCTGCACGTACTATTTTAAACTATAGTCTATACACATTATTTCTCACAACTTCCTTTTGGTTCTTTTCCGACTTTACACATATCATTCACACATTTTACATATGTTTTTTTCTTTTTAGTGATCCGGCTGAGAAAGGCTGTGTAACGGCCGAAACGTTCCTATATGGTCACCACGTTCCTTTAGCCATATGTTAAATATATGATTAATAATTTTGCATGGAAATAAGGCCTCTGTAACTATATTTTTTAACTGCATATATTTTCACCTATAAAGAATTTTGAGAATTAATGAGCATAAAACCAAAACGAGTGCTGTGGAATCTTTATCCTTTACTCGCAGGTGAAGAGCCTGCCACCTCTCTGTCTTACATACTGTTTGTTCTAAAATGTACAGACACTGTTTGATGAAGATATCTGTATATGATAAATACACACCCTGTATTTGATTCCAAATGAACCCAGTAACAAGCTTGGGTAACCCTTGGATATAAATTGCGCTCCACAAATGGCCAGGAAAAATTTACTTGTATGTGTCGTTTAAAAACACTGTGTATTTTACTGAATGTAAAAGCACAAATAGGCTTAATTAACCTTCGGATATGAATTATGCTACAAGCAAAATTTCTTATGATTATTGAGTTGGAAGTACTCTTTCCACTTAGCACCCCCATCCAGATCATTCAAGTGCACGTCACTCTTCTTTAAAAAACTTCATCTGCGAGTGGCAGTGGCACAAACATTCCTGGAGCAGGCCCAGGTCGCAGCACAGCAAGGGGACGTCGCAGCAGGGGTCACTCGGTGAGGCCACAACTGCCGCTGTCATCTAGCGGCCGTGTGCTGACCAGCAACCCAAGGGTTCTTGATTGGTTTAATAGGTCATCCACTTCCTCCCAGATGACATCTGACAACCCCAGCCAAGAGTCGGTGGGAACGTCAGACACAACCCTTAGTTGGCATGGCCCAGGAGCGGGTCAGCGGCCCTCACCTGTCCTCAACCCGCCTCTGTCCCATCCGGTTCCCTCAGCCAGAGATCTACTATGTGGTCTGGGCTCAGCGCCACTATATAGTGAGGATGAAAAATTTGAGGAATGCAGTCAGCAGCTACTTGGCAGCGAAGAAATGGGGCCAATATCCACTGCTTCTTGCAGTAGGCGGCAAAGTATAGATGTGGAGAGTGGCATGGGAGGTCATGTTGTGAGGGGTCAGCCTCTGCATACCAAGACTGGTGATGAGGACAGCAGTGACGATGAAACACAAATAGATGATGACGTAGCCGACCGCACTTTGGAGCCGGGTGAGGCAAGGGCTTCATCATTGTCAGGAGAAGAAGGTGTCAGCTTGCGCGTCAGGCAGCGGCACAGCCAGCAAGTGGGTTGTGTGGCCGTGAATCAGCAGGGTAGCAGCAGTGTGAGGTCGGGAGCCAAGCGGCCACGGGGAAAAAACCCGCTTCCCCGGTCCAAGAAAGTAGCGGCACAGGGGCTCAGTGAGGCAGCGGCGGCAGTAGTCACTCAGTGCGGCGAGTTGGCAGTAAAATCAGCTACTCGGCGGTGTGGCAGTTCTTTGGTAAGACACCGGAGGAGCCGAATATGGGTATATGTAGAATCTGTTTGCAGAAAGTGAAGCGTGGCCAGGGAGCTAACGTTGGCACCACGGCCCTGCTTCAACACATGCAGCGTCACCATCTGGTGGCCTGGGAGAAACGTGGCTCAGATGTGGTGGTCCATCCTGCCGCCGCAGCAACAGCAGTAGCAGCGCCCAGTGGCATGCATGCCATTGCAGCCAGTCAAGGCTCCACCACCTCTGCAGAAGGGAGCTGTTTCTCTTTGCCATCATCTCCCGGTCCAGATGCTTCTGCTCCTCGCTACTCATGGCGATAGCAGTCGTTCAGCGAGGCGATTGCAAGAGACAACAGTATGCGTCCAACCATCCTAAGGTGAAGAAGCTGACCGTGCTTCTGTCCAAGTTGTTGGTACTGCAGTCCCTCCCTTTCAATATGTTGGACTCTGCACCATTCAGAGATTTTATGGCTTGTTCCGAGCCGAGATTGAGAGTTCAATGCCGTAATTTCTTTTCCTAAAAGGCAGTACCAGCACTTCATAAATATGTAGAACAGAAGGTGGGCCAGTCCTTGAGCTTATCGGTTTGTTCCAAGGTGCACGGCAGCGCGGACGTCCGGAGCTGTAACTACAGTCAGGGACAGTACATGTCCTTTACGGCCCACTGGTTGAATGTGCTTCCGGCCCAGGCACACCTACAACTTGGACAGGAGACGGCGCTTTCTCCTCCACGTTGTCAAACTACAGCTCCTGTGCCAATGTCCGCCTCCTCCTCCTCCACCACCACCACCATCTCAGCCTCCACAAGTACTGCTCCATCATACCACATGTGTAGGGCACAGCGGTGTTACGAAGTTCTACACCTGGCTTGCCTCGGCGAACGAAGTCACACAGGCGAGGAACTGCTCCACGTCATGCAGCAAGAAATCGATGTGTGGATTTCTCCGCGCCAACTGCAAATCGGAACCATGGTGACAGATAATGGGAGGAACATCGTGTCCGTGCTGCACCGAGGAGGGATGGTCCATGCGCCCTGCATGGCGCACGTGTTCAAACTGGTTGTGAAAAGGTTCCTGAAGTCTCTCCACCGATCTTCAGAAGATTCTGAAAATGGCCAGGAAACTGTGCATGCACTTCATCCATTCCTACAAAGCCAGGAACACCCTCCTGAGTTGCAGCGGCAGAACGGCCTCCCCCAACACACTCTGATATGTGATGTTTCCACCCGTTGGAATTCCAGCCTGCATATGTTGGACCGACTGTATGAACAGAGAAAGGTCATTAACGATTTTTTTGATGATCCAGGCGGACAAGAGTACTCCCCTGTGTAACTTTGATGTCAGCCAGTGGCAGTTCACGCGTGACACCTGCCGTTTGTTGAGGCAATTCAAGGAGGCGATGTTATTTGTAAGTCGCCAGGAATATGGGATGAATAACGTCATTCCACTGCTTCATGTCCTGGAACAGATGCTAAAAAATCTGTCTGTGCAGGGGACTGGAGACGTGGCGACTACATCTCGCAGCCACATGAGTCCGGGGTGGACTGAAATGAAGGAGGAGGAGGAGGAGGACATTGGAGCAGAAGCATTGTCTGGTGAAATGAGTGGATTTTCTACCCAGGTGACAAGAGAGAAGGAGCAGGAGCAGCTGAAGGAGGTAGATGGAGATGAGGAAGACGATGCAGATGACTCGCAAGCACCGTGGCAGTATACAGTGGAGATAGCGGCAAGGGAGCCCCTCGGAGTCACTTGTGCAGATGGCCCGCAGCATGCTGATTTACCTGGCTAGTGACAGCCGAATAGTCAGCATACAGCAGAGGGATGACTTCTGGTTCTCCACCCTATTGGACCCTCGCTACCGGTCCAAAATGGGAGCCATTTTCCCAGCTATTGAGAGGGAGGACAAACTCAAATACTATAGGGAAATCCTCCGTAGTCAGTTGGCCGCTGCCTATGTGCGGCATCGTCCCTCCTCTGACAGGTCTGACCGGGGAATTCTTCAGCGCTCACGTACTACTGCAGCGGCTGCTGGGGGAAGGTGGGGGGTAGGAGTAGTACCAGCTCCATCAGCAGCAACCTAAGTCTGGAATCACTGATGAGCAGCTTCCTTCACCCGCCTAGTGAGTAGGGCAGTCGCCAGCAGCAGCAGGACCTGGAGCAGTCCCTGAACCAACAGATGATGGCCTACTTGGACAGCACTCTGCCACCCCAGTTAGAAGATCCGCTGGACTACTGGGCAGCCAAACAGGATGTGTGGCCGCAACTTGCCGAGTTTGCAGTGGAGAAGCTGTCCTGCTCGGCCAGTAGTGTGGCATCAGAGCGGGTGTTCAGTGCGGCGTGGGTCATCGTTACCCCAAGGAGAACCCGCTTGTCCACGGAAACTGTGGAATGACTGACAAGATGTAAAGATGAATCAGGCGTGGATCGGCCAGGATTTCCACACACTAATGCCTTAGACGTCAGACTACATCAGCCATGACGCCTCACTCAAACTGTGAGAAATGAGTTTGGGGGCAGAGCTTCGCCTCTAGCTGGAGCGCATTTGAGTGAGGGCAAGAGAGGCCTCTACCGCAGCTGAAGTACGAGGTAGCCCCCCCTGAGCTGAGTGGAGGATCCACGGAAGGTCAGTCAGGGTAGAGCAGTAAGGTAGAGCTGGAGAGAGCCCCCTCTGGAACTGCTGGATGAGTGCGTGCTACTGGAGCTGGTTGAAACTCAATGTGGACGACTGGATTGTGCTACAAGTGTCGTTGCTGGAGGAAAACAAGGAAAGTAAAGCCACAGTTCTCCTGGTTAGCTGTTGTCTTGTTTGTGTCATTTATACGCCGGTACACTTCATCACACATCGTCTCTCCCCGCAATTGAAAAGAACCAGAAAGGAGTGCCAACCCTACCACTCGCTTTCTTATTTGCAAGAGTGGCCAACCATACCCATTCTTGCAGTAGGGAGTGCCAACCGCCCCGCTCCCGCGTTCTTACAACACTGTAATATGTGGTAAAATGGATGCATTTATGTCCGAGAGGCAGGTAATATTTTCATGTAAAGTAGCTGTAGGGTGAGACCCCAGGATCCAATCCTCTGTGGGCTGCCAGGCACCTCAGTCCAACACTGATCACAGTTCTGTGAAATCAACCTGTCCAGTTATGAATCAACACTGATTTTGAATCAATTTCTCCTGCTGTTGTGCAAATGGAACAGAAAACAGGTAGAAATAATAGGCAATCAGCAAGATAACCCCTATAAGGCAGTGGTTTTGCAGATGGTGAGTACAGGCCATTTCTCTGTTCTCAACCTTTTTGGCTATTGTTTTGGTAACTTTTGGATTTTGTCTTTGTTTTCTTCCCTATAGGTAACATGAGGCGGTGCCTACAACCGATAGAAGTTGCTCAGGTAGTACAGCTCATCCAGGATGGCACATCAATGCAAGCGGTGGCAAGAAGGTTAGCTGCGACTGTCAGCATGGTGTCCAGAGCATGGAGCAGATACCAGAAGATAGGCCAGTACACCAGGAGATGTGAAGGGGGCCGCAGAAGGGCAACAACCCAGCAGCAGTACCACTACCTTCTCCTTAGTGCACGGAGGAACAGGAGGAGCAGTGCCAGAGCCAAACAAAATGACCTCCAGCAGACCATATGTCTGCTCAAACTGTCAGAAACAGACTCCATGAGGGTGGTATGAGGGCCCGACGTCCACAAGTCAGTGTTGTACTTACAGCCTAACGCCGTGCAGGAAGATTGGCATTTGCCAGAGAACACAAAGATTGACAGGTTTGACATTGGCACTCTATGCTCTCTACGGGTGAGGCAGGTTCACACTGAGCACATGTGACAGAAGTGATGAAGTGTGGAGATGCTGTGGAGAACATTCTGCTGCCTGCAACATCTTCCAGTATGACTAGCTTGGCAGTGGGTCAGTATTGGTGTGGGGAGGCATTTCTTTGGCGGGTTGTACAGCCCTCCATGTGCTAGCCAAAGGTACCCTGGCTGGCATTAGGTTCCGGGATGAGATCCTCAGACCCATTGTGAGACAATATGCAGGTGCAGTGGGCTCCTTCTAATGCATGACATTGCTAGGCCTCATGTGGCTGACGTGTGTCAGCAGTTCCGGCATGATGAAGGCATTGATGCTATGGACTGGCCTGTCCGTTCCCCAGATCTGAATCCAATCGAGTACTGTCAGAAAATGGCACTTATGACCAAGAAGACAGACACTGAGCAGCACTGGAACTAATGAAGTACTTTATTTCAATGCAGGTAGAGTGCCACAGTTCTGTTCTCTAACTCACAAAACAGTCAAATCAACAATCAATCAAACCTCCACCTGTTATATAGAGCAGCAGATAAACTGGCTCCTCCCCTCCGTTCTCTCTTGTCAGTTCTCTGGCAGTTGGAGAACTGGACCATACTGGATGGAACCAGCTCTGTGGAAAGGTGGAGAAACATCCAGAATGTCCCAATTCTGTAAACTTCCAGAAGGTCGCAATCAGTGAATGAAAAACATTACTCTGGGAACAGGGAGATAAAAATGTACGCTAATAACAGGAATAAACAAACAAAGTAATTCTATCAAATAGCATCCAAATAGTGATATGGGACCTGACACAGTCCTCTGTGACACCCTTCTGCCTCTAGATGCACATGCGTATAGGCAACCCCTGAACAGGGGCAAGTTTTGAGGCATGTTCCATGAATCAGTGTGCAGTAGATTGTCAGTTAACTCTCATCTCCTCTTGTGACACTTTGCAGCAGCCGGTCTGTTACTTTTCTTTAGATGACAGCTGTTCATCTCTTTGCCTCTGGCCAGTAATGGCACCAATGCTTTTGATGACTCTATGTGGTTATAAGGCTCTGTGCCCACTTAGTGATGGCTAACTCTGCACTGGGTGTCCATACGGATGTACCTTGCCATAAGGACTACACATGGTGGTAACGCCGTTAATAGTGGGAATAAAAGTACAGCTGGATTCCGGCATATCATTATGGTATTTCTGCTCATGGATGCCTTCCTGTGAGCTGTTCCCTCTTGTGTTTTGCCACTGGGTAATGCTGCAACAAATGTTTGCGATGCCTTTTCCAAGCAGTATGTCCACAAGCAGTTTGTCCATCATGCTCACTGTGTGTTGCATGTTCCCTTCTACCCTGTCAAGAGTCACCTGAGCAACAGGCACCTCACATTTTTCCTCACCGGCCAGTAGGACTTTTACTGACTCTCCTGGGATTATCCTACCATCCTTAAGGTGACCACTTGAGACTCTACCAGAGTTATGATGGCCTTGGAGTCCATAAAGCCTTCTGCTTGCCGGCCATTCACCTGGACAGAGGTCACATGGTTTTTCCTTTCAGCAGTGTCACTCCAATAGATCTGCATCACAACATATTCAGCTTTTGAATCCGTCCTAGGACAGCAGACAACCTCCTCTGGAATAACTGCAGCAAGGGGCTGTATCACTGGAGCTATTGGGGAGGGTGGCACAGAAGGTAATCTTGTGGTCAGTGGACAAACTGCCTGTAAATGTCCTGGAGAGCCACACTTAAAGCAGGTCTATGTAGCCAGATCCATTGCTCCAGGCAACATTTAGGGAGCCTGTTGGGGCTGGGAGGATACATCTGGGCTCCTGCGGTCATTCCTTTCACAGTAGAGGTTTGTGTAGGGCATTAAGAAGTTGTGGATCAGCTTTCTGCATACCTATCTGCCAGACAGGTTGCCTCCTCCACAGTCTACGGTTCTCGATCCATCACCCACTCCTTCACTAACACTGGATATCTTTCCAGAAACTTGTCCTTCAGGAATAGCTGACAGAGGTCCTCAAATGTCTGGTCCCCACATCCTTGGGTCCACTGGTCCAAGACATGGGACAGCTTGTCACCAAAGTCTGGGTAGGTGTCCAGCAACCCTTTAATTAAGTTGTGAAAGCTCTGTCAGTAGTATTACTGTGTAATGGCATAATGGGCTAACAGTGCCTACTTCACATCGCCATAGTCCAGACGCTGAGGCTCAGAAAGAGCACGAAAGATAGAGCTGGCCTGACCTATAAGTTTCCCGGCCAACAAACAAGTCCAGTACTCTTGTACGACATTGTGAGATTTACACATAATCTCAAATAGTTCAAGATATCCATCAATGACCTCTGTCCTCCTGGAAGGTGGGGAATGTCACAGGACCAAGCGGCTCTAGTGATTTCTGGATGGTGGACATGCTTAACTTGGTCTCTTCTCGCCACCTCCTGATACATAAACTCCATCAGCTTTATCGTTGCTGGTGCTTAAAGGGGTTGTATCATTTCATAGAATGGGTCTCAGAATAAGGGGACAGCGAAAAGAATCAACTTTGCAATAGGATGACATTAGCTGTAAACTTCCAGAAGGTCACAATCAATGAATGAAAAACACAACTCTGGGAACAGGGAGATAAAAATGAATGAGTATAACAGGATTAAACAAGTATTTCTATCAAATACCTTTCAAATAGTGATATGGGACCTCACACAGTCCACTGTGACAAGCACATCTGGGACATCATGACTCGTACCATCCATCAACGTCACATTGCACCACAGACTGTCCAGGAGTTGACTGATGCTTTAATCCAGGTCTGGGAGGAGATCCCTCAGGAGAACATCTGCCACCTCATTAGGGGCTTGCCCAGGCATTGAATGGAGGACATACAGGCACATGGAGGCCACACACACTACTCATTTCCTAATTTCCTTGCCTTGAGACATTTCCAATTAAATTGGATCAGCTTGAAATGTGATTTTCTCCTTTGATTTTGAGTTATATTTCAAATCCAGACTTCCATGGGATATTGAGGGTTCGTCCCCACGGCAAGGCTTTTTGGACGGTTCTACAGACGGTTTACGTTTTTGAAAACTGTCTGTAAACTGTCTGTCAAAATTAACAATGGACTTCTATGGAAAATATGTGCAGCCGTCCCCACTGCATGGATTTTCCACCGGACGGTTATTTAGACAGCCGGTAGTCTGAAAAACGTAGAACATGTTCATTCTTCCGCCCGGTTTATGGGCGGATTATGAGCAAGTCTATGCGAAGGGGGAGGCCGCAAAACAGAGCACATATCGGTTGGATAATCCAACCGGTATTTGCTCTCTGCAGAGTGGAAGGGCCCTAATTTTGATTTTCTTCTTTTTTGTTTTATTGCTCTCAACGCATTCCACTATTTAATACTTAAGGAATTGCAACTGGAAAATTTCATTCATTGAGATTTAGGATGTGATATTTTACTGTTCCCTTTATTTTTTTTTTGAGCAGTGTATTTAGAAAAAGTCTTCATTTCACTGTCCCTTTATGTTGAAAGCTAAGAATGCAATCTTATTGTAAAATTATGTCTGCTGCACTTTTAAAGAAAAGTTGATAAATGTTTTTACTTTGATGTAATATTGTCATTAGCAGTTTGATGTATTAATCACCTAAGTAATGTATTTGCATGAAGGGGACAGATCATGTTAAGCACCTGGATGAAGCATCAAATGTGACATGAAACAACCATCATAATGAAGTACTGTATAAAGAGGGAGCTTTGCGGCATGCCAAGAAATGTCTTCTGCAATGGATTGATGCAACAAGAATTCAAATATTTGGTTAGTGCCATGCCTGCCATGCCTTTACTCTAGTTCTATAGTTTATATGAGTCTGTTTTATTTATTTTTTGCTTGCTAGAGAAGCAGGAGTTATCTGTGAGAACATTAAAAGATCCTTGATACTGTGGTAACACCAAAATTATTATCAGTTTGCCTGATAAAACTCCCATATCTCCTAGATTTGTAGAAGTGTTTAAAGACCCGTTTAGTTGTGATCTGTTAGGGTATGTTCATCCAACATGTTGGATCTGTTTTTGCATCCATTCATAGATACGTGTTTGGAACCATGTTTCGGACCCTAAACGGACCCAAACACGCATCAACAACGTGCGGTGTGATTTTACATTGCTTTCAATGTTAAACAGACATCAGTGTCCAGACGAGTGATCGCCAATGCGTGTTTTTGTGATGGGTCTTTTGGATCCGTTTAAAGAATTAACATGTCAATTCTTGATCCATTTGATGCATCAAGCGCCCTATTTAAAACTACAGGGTTCATTTCTGCTGCAGCAAAAACGCATCCAAAAACACACTTATATGTTGGATGCCTTTTGGATGCAATTTGAGCAGCACTTTTGAATGCATTTTTAGGATCTAAAACGGATCCAAAAACAGATCCAACACATCGTGTTAACATACCCTTATTGCTCCATAAGTAGTTAATCCCTTACTGCCACAACCAGTTTTGACCTCCCTGACAGAGCCCCATTTTTCAAATCTGAGCTGTTTCACTCTCAGTGGGAATAGCTTTATGATACTTTTACCCATCTATGCGATTCAGGGAATGTTTTCTCATGGCACTTTGAGCTTTAAGAAAATTTTGATCAATTCAATCTTTGTTTACTTGTTAAAAATATCAAAATGTCGTGAAAATTTTGAAAAAATTGGGATTTTCACAGTTCAAAAATTTCTGCGTGTAAAACACACAAAATAGTTTTTAACTAGCATCTACCATATATATACTGTAGCTTTTCATCATTATTCAAATTTCTTTTTTTATGACATTAGAAAGTTTAGAAATTTAGGGCGACATGTATGAACGGGCTTTTCGCCTCTTTTTTGGAGTAACCTGCGCCTCCTGGCCCGAATCCCCCAGTCGGACGCAGGGATGCGATGTTAGGCACAGCGTTCGCCACTTTCAGCTGCGCCCCGCATGAAGGGGCGGGCAATGAGCGCGGTGTGGGTGCGCTGTAGGCGTTCCGGGGCGGGACGCGGCGCGCTCGAAAACTCCGAGGCATGTACATCGCGAGTCGCAAAGTGCGGCGCATTGCAGCGCTCGGCAGCTCCGATAGGCAGACCTGGTTTATTTTGGTCTAAATGCTCCGGCGGAGGCGAAGTGAAGCAAGAACGTAACATGAGAGGAAACATATAGAAGAACGCAAGAGAAATCTCGGCGCTCTGCTCCATGCAGCATGGAGTATGATTCCAAAAAATCGCCTTTATAAATGCGGAAAACATTCTCAGAAAAGAGCTTAAACCTCAAAAATAAAAACTACATAAAAAAAATCACTTTCCAAAAATCTAGAACGGCGCAATATCAAGAATTAGGATATTGGAAATTGCCGGAAATACAGTAATTCAAATCTGAAATCTATTCTCATTGGTCGGCAGAAACCGGTCAATCAGAATAGAGCGACAGTGAACCATTAAAACCTATGGAGAACTATTGACCAATCAGAATCTAAGGCGACAGTTCAAAATACAGTAAAAATGCAGAAAAGAGCTGATTGGCTGAGCCGCGGGGCTTGGCTATCTCGCCAATCAAATAGAGCGACAGGGACCCATTATAGACTATGGAGAAGTTTGAACCAATCAAAATCAAAGGCGGGACAGTTCAAAATACAGTAAAAGGCAGAAAAGAGCTGATTGGTTGAGCTAGCGGGGGCTTGGCTATCCCAGCCAATCAGAGCGCGAGCTACTTCTCCCAATGTAGTCGATGGAGAAAACGGCGCAATGAAATCTCGGCTCTCAGCGCCGTGCAGCATGGAATATGAATGAAAAAATCATTTTTATTAGTTGTAAAATATTCTCTGAAAAAGAGCTGAAACTTTCTATAAACATATATCATTTAAATCCCGAGCAAAGCGTTTGTCGCCGAGACCGGCGCTACATCGGGAATTGGGATATAGAGAATTGCCGAGAAATACAGTAATTCAAATTCTGTAAGTGCTTCTCATTGGTCGGCAGAAGCCAGCCAATCAGAATAGGAGCGACAAAGACCCATTATATCCTATGGAGAAGTTTTGACCAATTAAAATCAAAGGCGGGACAGTTCAAAATACAGTAAAAATGCAGAAAAGAGCTGATGGCTGAGCTAGCGGGGCTTGGCATCTCGGCCAATCAGAATAGAGCGACAGGGACCCATTAAGCCTATGGAGAAGTTTGAACCAATCAAAATCAAAGGCGACAGTTCAAAATACAGTAAAAAAGGCAGAAAAGAGCTGATTGCTGAGCTAGCGGTGGCTTGGCTATCCCAGCCAATCAGAGCGCGAGCTACTTCTCCCATTGTAGTCTATGGAGAGATCGGCGCAATGCAATCTCGGCGCTCAGCGCCGTGCGGCATGGAGTATGGATAAAACACTCATTTTATTAAGTGTAAAACATTATCAGATAAAGCGCTGAAACCTTCTATAAAAATAAAGCAGTTAAATCCCTAACAACGCGTTTGTCGCCGAGATCGGCGCTACATAAGGAATTGCAATAGAGAGAATTGCCGGGAAAAAATGTAATTCAAATTGTTTAAGCTATTCTGATTGGTCGGCATAAACCAGCCAATCAGAATAGGAGCAACAGTGGCCCATTCTAACCTATGGAGGAGAATTGACCAATCAGAATAGGAGCGACAGTGACCCATTCTAACCTATGAGAAATATTGACCAATCATATTCAAAGGCGGGACAGTTCAAAATACAGGAAAAAGGCAGAAAGAGCTGATTGGTTGAAGCGGCGGGGGCTCGTCCAGCTTAGCCAATCAGCCGCTGAGCTACTTTCTCATAGAGTTCTATGGGGAAAAGAAATTCAGAGCGAGCTGTGTTATTGGCTAATTTAAAAGAGGCGCGGTTATTTGGACCAATGGGAGAGCGAGCGACCCTATGGGTTTCTAATGCAATCTGAAATAAAACTGTACAGGCCAAAATCAAATGATAAGACTACATAAGTTGTCATGATGTGTATAAAAAATGAATAATAATATGGCGGTAAAGAAAATAAAAAAAATAAATAAATAAAATCCTGGTTTATTTCTTTATTTTCGTTACACCAATACTATTGATCTTTGGCTAACGAAAATAAACAAATAAACCTGATTTTATTGAATTAATTTTTTTTTTAATTTACCCCCATATTATTATTCTTTTTATATACACATCGGGACAACTTCGGCAGTATTATCATTTGATTTCGGCCTTGTACAGTTTTATTTCAGATTGTATTAGAAAACCCATAGGAGCGTCGCTCGCTCTCCCATTGGTCCAAATAACCGCGTCTCTTTTAACTTAGCCAAATCACAAACAGAGCTCGCTCTGCATTTTTTTTCCCATAGAACTCTTAGCTCGCGCTCTGATTGGCTAAGCTGGACGAGCCCCCCGTCGCTTCAACCAATCAGCTCTTTTCTACCTTTTTTTACTGTATTTTGAACTGTCCCGCCTTTAAATATGATTGGTCAATATTTCTCCATAGGTTAGAATGGGTCCCTGTCGCTCCTATTCTGATTGGTCAATACTCCTCCAGAGGTTAGAATGGGCCACTGTCGCTCCTATGCTGATTGGTCAATTCTCCTCCATCGGTTAGAATGGGCCACTGTCGCTCCTATTCTGATTGGCTGGTTTATGCCGACCAATCAGAATAGCGTACCGAATTTGAATTGCTGTATTTCCCGGCAATTCTTTCTATTGCAATTCCCGATGTAGCGCCGGTCTCGGCGACAAACGCATTGTTTGGGATAGAATTGATTTATGTTTATAGAATGTTTGAGCTCTTTTTCAGAGAATATTTTACAACTAATAAAAATGTTTTTTTTAATCATACTCCATGCTGCACGGCGCTGAGGGCCGAGATTTCATTGCGCCGATCTCTTCATAGACTACAATGGGAGAAGTAGCTCGCGCTCTGATTGGCTGGATAGTCCAAGCCCCCGCTAGTTCAACCATCTGCTTTTTTCTGCCTTTTTACTGATTTTGAACTGTCCCGCCTTTGATTTGATTGGTTCAAACTTCTCCATAGGTTATAATGGGTCCCTGTCGCCCTATTCTGATTGGTCGGGATAGCCAAGCCCCCGCTAGCTCAGCCAATCAGCTCTTTTCTGCATTTTTACTGTATTTTGAACTGTTCCGCCTTTGATTCTGATTGGTCAATACTTCTCCTTAGGTTATAATGTTTCACTGTCGCTCCTATTCTGATTGGCCGGTTTCTGCCGACCAATGAGAATAGATTTCAGAATTTGAATTACTGTATTTCCCGGCAATTTCCAATATCCTAATTCTTGAATTAGGATATTGGAAGGTGATTTTGTTTTATGTATTTTTTATTTTTGAGGTTTGAGCTCTTTTTCTGAGAATCTTGAACGCCTTTAAAAAGGCTATTTTTGATTCATACTCCGCACCGACATGTGGAATGATTTCTCGCTGTTTTCACCTGTCTCGCATCGAACAGATTTTCGGGCGCAGTCCCCCCTTTTGCCCAAGTCCCCACATGCACCTCACACACTGGCGAGGCGCAGGGAACTTTTCCCCGCATGTACGAGCAAACCTCCTCGGACGGCGATTCTTAGGCGCAGCCCCGCACTGCGCCTCAGTCCCCGCACTGTGCCTCACACACTGGCGAGGCGCGGCGGACTTTTCCCCGCAATGTATGAGTGCACTACCTCCGGCGGCGAATCTTAGGCGCAGCGACGCACTGCGCCTAAGTCCAGCTCTGCGGCGCTCAAAACACTGGCAAGGGACGGCGACTTTACATGGAATGTATAGCGCGCTCCGGCGCCGACATAAATCAGGCGTAGATTTCGCCGGAAAACCGGCGGAAAGGTGCGCCCCGCCGTGGCGAGATTCATACATGTCGCCCCAAGTAGCAATTTTTCACATTTTCATGAGAATTTGTAACATACATTTTTTAGAGACCAGTCCAGTTCTTACGTGACTTTGCGGGGCCTGTATGTTAGATACCCCCATAATTGACTCCATCTAAGAAACTAAACTCCTCAAAATATTCAAAACAGTGTTTAGGAAGTTTGTTAACCCATTAGATGTTTCACAAAAATTAAAGCAAAGTGGAAGTAAAATGTAAAAATTTCACTTTTTTTGCAGATTTTCAATTTTTATCCATTATTCACTGGAATACAGTAAATATGACCAGGGAATTGCAACTCAACATCAATTCCAATAATTATGTGGCCCTAGTGCTTTTAACAGTGTTCACCGTGCAGCATATGTGACATTGCAGGTTTACTCTGTGGGTCGATACGATTACGACGATACCCAATGTATATAGTTTTTTTTCTGTGCTGAAACACTTAAAGAAAAACTATTTTATCATGTAAAACAAGGTTCATTCCTCGCTATCTTCTGCTAGCCATAACTTTTTTATTTTTCTGTACATAGGGCAGTGTATTGCCTTTTTTGTGGGTTGAACTGATATTCCAATGATACCACATCAGCATTTATAGGACTTTTTGATTGCTTTTTATTCAATTTTATGTGCTGCAGGATGAACGAAAATTGCAATTCTGTGACTGTTTTTTATGGCGTTCATCATGTGGGTTAAATAAAATAATAGATTAATAGGCTAGGTTTTTAAGCATGCAACAATACTAAGTATGTATACTTTATTTTTGATCTTTATTCATGCAATTGCCATTTGTAAAGGGGAAAATGGTTGTGCACTGTACGTGTTTTTATTTTATTGACTAGTTGCATCCAACAACATTCATTGGATGCAACAAGTCACTCTTTTAGGGTCGGATAAAATAATTAGAAAATCACCCGCAAATGTAGCATTTGTATAATGGGTGCTCTTTTTTTCTGCACTTGCCTTTTCTGCATTTCTGAACAAGAGAACCAAGGGATAACCATTAGTTTTTATATTTCAGATCAAATTGAAGACTGCATACAATTTGGGTATTTTTCCAAGTTTTTCCAAATTAAAAGCCCACCTTTTTCACGAGCCATGAGAAAGGGCCCAAAAATTTTCAGTTAGATTTTTGGGGTTTGGTAAGTTTTAAACCAGGTCTTTGTTTAAAAAGTTTTATAGCACGTTTTGCTACAAGTTTGGATTTGTCCCCCTTTCTTTTTATAAAAGATTTCGGGGGACGTCAAAAATTTTTTGGAGAAAATGCAATTTCTGTAGCGGGTTCCCCGGTGGAGAAGTAAAAGGGTTTTTTTAGGACTGTACTGAGAATCAATCAAGTTTTTGGAGAAAAATTTTTTTTGGGGCTTTAAAAGGAAAATTGGGAATTGGGGATTGTTATGTGGGCGTCAGTTTTGGAAGGCAAAGTTTTGGAAGAAAAAGATTTAACATTATTATTTTTTTTCTTATTTTAATAAAATTAAAGGGAAATAATTATTTGACCCCTTTGCTGTTTTTGGGAATTTTTTCCCCCACTGACAAAGTAAAATTTACAGTCTATAATTTTAAGGGTAGGTTTAATTTTTTAAACATTGAGATAATATAAAAAAAAAAACCCCAGAAAATCACTTGTATGAAAAATAAAAATTTTAATTTCCTTTTTACTGAGAAAAAAAGTATTTGATCCCCAACCAACCAAAAAAGATTTTCGGGCTCCTACAGACCAGTTAGATTCCTCCTAATTAATTTCTTTTTCCCTGAAATTTATTGTCTTAAATAAACCCCCTTTAAAAAAAAGACCCCCTTTCCAAAGACAAAAACATCAGGATCAAAACCTCTACAAAAATTGGGGGAAACCCAAAGAGCCCCCAAAGGATTAAAGGGACAAGACCCATAAACCTGCACAAAGCTTGGAATGGCCTAAAAAAATCAAGAAAGGGACGCTGGGGGGGGAAGAAGGAGCCCAACTGTCGGGAAATTTAAGAAAATGGAAAAAAATTACAAAATAACTGCCAATCGACATAAATTTGGGGAAAACCTTTGGAAAAATCTCACCTCTTTTGGGAAACCCCTTTGATCACGGGGAAGGGTTTATAGACCCGGGCCCCAAAAAAAACATGTGGAGAACTTGTTAAAAACCCCAAGGCACCCTGGGAAACCACATCTCAAAAAACTTTTGGGAAACCCACATTACCGTAATGGTTTAAAAAACCTGCGGGCCCTTTAAAAGGTCCCCCTTTCCCCTCAAGAAGGCACATGTGCATACCCTCTGAATTTTCCCCCAGAGAACACCTGAATGATTCTGTGAGTGTTTTGGGAAAAAGGTTCTGTGTTCAGATGAGAAAAAAAATTGAGCTCTTTGGCTTTAAAACCAAAACCCAAAACCAAAACTTGGAGGAAAAAGAAATCTCCCTATAACCCAAATATAAATCCTCACTGCCCAAGAAGATGGTTTGGAAACTTTATTTTTTTGGGAGTTTTTTTCTCTACTAAAGGGCACAGGCCCTTTTTCCCACCACTTCAATCAAAAATTTGGATGGAGCCAGTACCATAAAATCTTGGGGGAAACAACCTCCTTCCCTCTGCCAGGACATTAAAAAATTGGCCCGTGGTTTTGGTTTTTCCCAGCAAGAAATTTGACTCAAAACAACACCCAAAGGCATAAAAGGGGATGGTTTAAAAAAAAGAACACATTTAAATCATGGAGGGGCTTACCCCCAGTCTCCAAAAACCTTTAACCCCAAAGATATATTAGGGGAAGGAGGGGCCCCTCTGAGATTTCCAAGCAACACCCCTCAGAATTTTAAGGATTTACAGTTTGATCGCAAAGAAGTGGACTAAAAAATTCCTCCTGACATGTGCTCAAACCCAATATCACCCAACTGCAAAAAAGCCCCTAAACTGCTTTTCTTGCCAAAAAGGGTTTTGCCACCAAGTATTAAGTTTTTGGTTTCCAGGGGGATCAAATACTTTTTTTTAAATGAAAAATTTCAAATAAATTTTATATATTTTATACAATGTGTTTTTCCCTGGATTTTATTTAAAATTTTTCTACTTTTAAATTTTTAAAATTTTTCCCCCCCCTTAAAACCTAACTGTTTTTTTTCCTTCTTTTGTCAGGGGGGTAAACTTACACAATCACAAAGGGATCAAAAAAATTTATTTCCTTCACAAATGTTAAGGGGGAGGGGACCTACCTTTGGTAATTTTTTAAAGGGAAGTTCCCCAAAACTGACAAAATGCTCTGTTTATAGCTATTTAGAATAGTTCCTTCCCAACTGGTTAACTTGTCGGGAGGGGGGATTTTGGTGGTATTTAAGGGGGAAACCTTTTTAAAATTTAAACAGGGGGGTCACAAATTGAGAGGCCCCCCCCCACCCCCCCCCTTTCCCAAATGGGGGGAAAACACTAACCTCGGGCCCTCGTGAAATTTTTCCCTATACCCCACTTTTTAACTCCCCGGTCTAAGGGGAAAACCTTTTGGGGAAACATATTTTTGGGATCTTTTCTTTTTATTTTTTCCCCATTAAACTAATGTTTCCCCACTACAGGGGTTTGGTTTTTTGAAACCCTGGATTGTTTCCTGTTTTGGTCTCCTATTTGTAAAATTCCCTTGATTGTAGGGACTTTTAGTTTAGGATTTTCCAGGGGTGGGGAACCGTCCCTTTTGGACGCGCTTCTGCGGAGTACTATCCCTAGGGTACAGGCAGACTAGGGAAAATTTATAGGTTCCATTTTCCCTTTGGGGGTGACCAATAGGAACTTTCTTTTTCAAAATTTTTTGGTTCTCCTTGGCCCCCCTTAATATTTTTGATTTCTAATATTTAATTTGACTTTTTTTAAATAGTTATTATTAAAAGCAAATTTTAGTAAAAGTTTTTCCTTTTTGGGCTTTTTTAGGGTTTTTATGTCCACGGGGAATTCTTTTTTTTTCCAGAATTGGTTTTCCCTTGATTTTCAAAAAGGTGTCTTCCTTTAAAAGTCATACTTTATGAAAATTATTTGATCTCCTTTTGCCCTTTAAAGGGGTATTTGCCAAAAACTCATTTTCATCCCCAGTTTTTCAGAAATTCTCAAAGGGGGCGTTTTTTTTTTCAACTGCATTTCATTTGATCCAGCAGGCTGACATCACCATACCTTTCCTCACAGTGTGTTCACTTCAGTCAAAGTAAGGTCTGTTTATAGGACGAGTGGGGGCAGCTGTAAAGTAGCATAGTGGTTAGAGACTCTCCCTTCCAACTTAGGAATTCTAGGTTCAAATCCCTACAGAATCCAAACATTATGGGTTTTTTTTGTTTTGTTTTGTTGTCTCGGCACATACCAAAAGGGGTTTTCTTTTTCTTTTTTTTTTCACTTTTTGACTAATTTAAAAAAGAGAAACAAGACATTAGTAAAAAAAAACAGAAACCCGGGGATTGAACACTCAGCAGTGAGTAAGTGTATGTGATTATTAAGCAGGGAAGAGATTTAGTAGCTATGTGAGAGGAGTGTTTATGTCTGAGCATGTGAGGCAAGACTGAGGAGCTTTTGTCACTGGCCATCTCCCCTGGAGACGAGCTGTAAATTATGGATCACTATGGGAACAGCTAAAACAAAAATGGTAGAGAATTTTAAATTTTTTTGGTTAAAATTTTATTATTTAATTTGAAGCTTCCCCCCACATAAAATTTTAGTTAAAGAAAAAACCCCCCTTTAAAAGGCATTGAGACCCACTAAACCGGGTAGCCCGGGCAAGCTAAAAAAACAAGAAAAGTTTCCTTTCTGAACTTCAGAACTAGGAGACGGAATTGGGCTAAAAATTTCTGCTTCGATCGTTTCCAATTTTTGGGTGGAATCCCCCTCCCCAAATGTTTATCCCGTTTACAAATTTAATCTCTAAATTCCCATTAAAGCCCAAAAGGAGAGGAACACCAGGTTCTTTTTTACACCCCAAACAAGTGGGGTGAAGGGTGGAATTAACATCCACAACAGTAAACTGGATAAAAATGCTACAAAACCCTTTGTCAAGACAATTTGGCTACCCAAAAAGTCCCCCGAAAAAAAAATTTACCAGGCTAAAAAATCCATTCCGTTTAATGGCTAAACCCGAAAACCTGAGGACGGGTAGCCACAGCAGGTTTCAGCGGGAGCAGCTGCTACGGGGGCCCCCTTTTACACAAAACCCAAAACACCCGGAATTTGGAAAAAGGCACATGCTAACTGGCAGAGAAACCCCAATCAATTTTTGCAACAGGGGCCAAAAAACTTGTCACATAAGGTTGGCAGCAAAAAACCCCAACGTGGAACGCGGAGGTTCAAACTGGCAGGGTTTCCCATTAGAGTGGGGGGCGGTGCGGTGGAGCCAAAGGCTGCCCCCCAGTCAACTATAATCATTTTTTGGCCCCCATGCAAACTAAATCAAATTGTTTCCCATTTAAAACCCTGGGTTTAATAAGAAATATATTAATAAAAATTCCGAGGGCCCCCCCACCAACAGGACAACCCAATTTACTCAGACTTTTGGAAAACCGCTAGCAAAGCAGAAATAAAATTGGGGGCCCAATTTTACCGATGTTTGGGGAGGAAAAATATGAGAAAAATAAATTCAAAACTTGGGACCCCCCAAAAAAAAGGAAGCTCTGAAATCAGATTTGGGGTGCTGACTATGCAGAAATAAAATTTGGGGCTAATTTTAAAAATGGCTTTGTAATGCACAGAGGGATTTGGGTCCGCCCGGGGCCCCCAAAAAGCATGGCGGAAGCCCACCCAGGGGGCAGAATCTAAGTAGGCCCCCGGTTTTTTACCAGAGCCCCCGCCGCAAAGCGGGATGGACTATGGGGAGAGCCCAAACCCGGTTGCTACCACTGGCGGGACTTGCTTGCGGTGACAGCCAAGGGTAGGCGTGTCAGGGACAGGCGGTAAGGTCAGGACAAGCGGCAAAGGTTCGTGTTCGAGGGATGGAGGCACGAAGGTATGGGACAAAGGGAATCAGGAAAAAACTTCAGGAACCTTTCCATATGCCCAAATGGCACTAAAGATACGATGAGGTTACTAGGAATAGGAAGGCTTAAATAGGGGCAGCGACAGGCAATAGCCAATGACCGGTACGCTGGCCCTTTAAAATTAACACTGCAGGCATGCGCACTCCCTAGGGAGCGGGACCGCGCACGCCGAGGGACAGAGACAGCAGCAGGAGCTTCGGGACCCGCAGGGGAATGAGCGCGCCCGCGACCCCACATGCGGAATGCGGTGCCGCTCAGCAGTGGGGCATGGATGCGCCTGTGACCCGGGCTTGAGAGGAAAAATATGTCTGATGCAGGATCTCCCCCCCGAACCAGGCGCTCCCCCGACAGCTGTGCTGTTCAGAGCACTGGAGCTGTTTCAAAATCTCTAACTAATACTGACTAGAATTCTGTAATCTTGCTGTACCCTATGCTAACTACTCTATCAAGGATCCTTATCAGTTGTAAAAACGCTGGCAAACAATCTCTATTTAAAATCTCTCTTTTAAAAAAAGCTGAGCAGAGAGACAGCTATCCGTTCTGTTGGCTGTATAATAGCTAATGGCGCCGATCAGAAAGTGCAATGACATAGATAAAACGAGGTCATGTGATTGCAGCAGCCAATGAGATTCCTACACACCCCACTGGTGACGTTCTTCACCCTATGCTCTGCGCTGATTAGCTGGCCGCCAAAATACAGGAAGCGCCGAAAATGGCGTGATTGGAATCTGTGATGTCGATTATTGATCAGATTGTAAGAACAATAATCTCTTCATCGCAGAACCAAGATTTTAGTGAAGATCTGCCCGATTTCAACTTTATTTCGTCGCTCAACGCTAGTCAGAACTGATTGTCGATCATTAAAGGACAGAGAATCAACCTACAAAAGGTTAATAGCCAGTTAATATTAGGGATTTCTTTACATGTAACCATAGTCAGGATATTTACCTTCTTAAGTGCCAAAGCAGATGAGTGTGTATCGGACAAAAATAGGTGCTTTAAAAAATGGAAAAAATTAGCACAGGTCAGTGATCAACAAAAAGAAAACAAATTAATTGTTTTATAAATAAAAAAAAAGAGAACAAATTAATTTTAAAAATATTAAAGTAATAGAACAGACAGGAGAGAAATCAGTACAGTAGAACGATGGTGAAAACCCTGTGGAGGGGCATTTTTAAAAATTTTGGCAATAAAGAAAACGCAGGGGGTTTGGGAAATAAATAAAAGGTAAAAACATGGAACAGATTAGGTTTTGATTATTATAATGGGAGGTATTTTTTTTGTGACACTGAAGCAAACCCCAAAAAAAGGTTTTTTAAACGTTTATTTAAAACCTTAGAGTGTTTTATGAAGCAAAAGAAAAACAGGACCCCGGTTTGTGCCCCCGTACAAGATTTAAAAAATTTTTCCAACCTTTATTCAAACGTTTTAAAATCCAAACATTTTTAAGCAAAGTACACCGCATCTAACCGACGATTTCGGAGCAAAAAAACCTCCTTATTCAGGGCATAACACATTCACACTGCCCAAACTTTTTTATATTCTACGAGGATCTTGTGACCGTCAGGTATAACATCACGTGTCTGTACTTGGGCAACATTACCAATATGTAAAAAATTAAAACACAAGCAATTATAAAAACAATTTTGCGGTTACTTTAAAAAAACAGTTTAGACGACACATTAAATCGTGTCTTTTTTAAAGCCCTTTGGTACCGTGTATTTAATTTGAAATCCACCAAGTTTTCTCGGGCACCAGCTTCCCTCTTGTCTCCCCTCTACTGGCTTGAAGACTCTTTCAAGCCCTGAAAAAAAAGGGGGAAACATCCCCGCTTTCACTTCATGGAAGTGCTTAGGCCATGACACCTAACATAGGGGCCTCTGTGCATCAACAAATGAAAACGAACCCCGCACCTTTAATCGTACTATGCACCCCAATTGAATATGAATGTTTTGCAAGGATAAGATAGTTAAAAAAATTGGGGTTTAAAAAATTTAATAGGACATCAAAAAAAGGACTCTTTTTGGGGTTCTGATGTAAATGTTTTAGAGGGGTCACTGTTTTCGGTGGCACGAGTAGTCCCTTTTTACTTTCCCTTTGGGAAAATAGCCGGGAAAACATTTGATTTTTGGACCGACAAAAAAAACTAAGATAAAATAAAAAATAAAGTTTGTCCTTTCGGGGGACAAAAACGTATATTTTTTTCTGCTACAAAATTTGCATTTTTTCCAAACCATCAAAAAAGGGGAGGTATTTTTTTATTATATTACAATTTTTTTTAAATTGGGCTATACGTCTGGTAAATGTAACTTCACTATTCTTTCTTTTTTTGGAAAGCTATCTGTTTTCTTTTAACAAATCCTCTCTAGGAAAATTGGGGGATACTTTTTTCACTGCTTTTTTAAAGGGACCGGTGGATACCCCTAGAACGTAATCTTTTTTTCACTTTGTTTGGGAAATTTTGGGAAAAAGATCTAAATTTGAAAAATTTCTTTTAACCCTTTATAGTTCTCCAAAGGAATTCCCTCACAACAGTTTGGAGACTAAACTCGCATGTAAAATTGCTTTCCGTAAAAATGGCTTTCTATTGGTAAAACCTCTTCCTGTGCCCTTCACCCACAAGATTAACCCAGATAATTAAGCTTTTCCCTGTGCCTTTCCAAAGTGAAATGTAGATTCATGTTGTTAATTAACATATGTTGAAGAAAAACCCCTTTTCTTCCTTTCCTCCCCACCCCAGGAGCATTCTCTATATAAACCAAACCCCTGATGTGGGGAGAAAAAGGATTAACACAGTGAACAGAAATCTCTCCTCCCAAGCCGCATGAAAATGTTGGCAAGGGGGGGAAAAAAGGGCCCCCCATCGGGGCCCCACAGCTTGCAAAAAAAAATTCCCCCACGAAAGAGAAATAATTGTGTTTGGGAAGAAAATCCACAAAATTTAACAAAAAAATCTTGAGTTGTACAGAACACGTACTAAACGATAAGATGTTGTTTTGGAATTTCTTCTTTATTCTCCATACCCCACCATCTGCAGTAGAATTCCTAAAAAACACTTATACGCTTTATACGTTTCTTACAACCATAGTTTTTTTAAATTTTGGGGTTTTTTCTTCTCCAACACAATTATTTCTCTTTCGATGGGGAATTTTTTCTGCAATGCTTGGAGCCCCGATGGGGCCAAAATTTTCTCCCCCCTCCCCTTGCCAACTATTCTGTCGGTTGGGGGGGAAGATTTCGTTCACTGTGTCAATCCTTTTTCCCCACATCAGGTGTAGGTCGTTATATAGACGACCTGCTCCTGGTGTGGGGAGGGAAGGAAGAAGGGCTTTTTCTCTTCAACAGTAGTTAATGATAAAAACATAATCTACATTTTACTTTGGGAAAGCACAGGGAAAAGCATTAATTTTCGGGGGGTTAATCTTGTGGTTAAGGGACAAGGGTAGAGGTTTTACCAATAAAAGACCATTCACGGAATGCAATTTTACATGGGGTTTAGTACCTAAGCATGTTGTGGAGGAATTCCTTTTGGAAATAATAAGGATTAAAAGAAAAATTTTTCAAAATTTTGACTTTTTCCAAATTCCCAAACAAATGAAAAAAAAATTACTTTTAAGGGATCCCCACGGTCCCTTTAAAAAAGAGGAAAAAAGTACCCCCCAAATTTCCCAGAAGTTTTTTTTAAAAGAAAACAGATCTTTCCAAAAAAGAAAGAAAGGGGAAATTACATTTACCAACGTATAGTCCCAAATTTAAAAAAAAAGTAAAAAAAAAGATACCTCCCTTTTTTGAGGCAGGAAAACAGCGAAATTTGTAGCAGAAAAAATATAGTTTTTCCCCCGAAGGACAAACTTTATTCTATTTTATCTCCTTTTTATATTTTTCGGATACCAAAAAAATCAAATGTACCTGGATCTACCATAGGAATTTACAAATGTGGACATACTCGCCACAGCCTAAAAAAAAAACGGACCAACTCTAAAACATTACTCGAAGCCACAAAGGATCCTTTAATATATTCCTATAAAAATTTTAACAACATTTTGAAAACATCTTATCACTTGCAAACATGAAAATTTCAAATTGTCGCACTAGTATTGCATTAAAGGTGCGGATTTGTAGGAATTTTCGATCACAGAGGCCCCTTTTTGTAGGTGCACTTGGGCCCCTAAGCACTTCCGAAGTGCTGCAGGCATGTTTCCCCCCTTTGTATTTCAGGCATTGAAAGGTCTTTAAGCCTAGAGGCGGATCAAGAGGCAACTGCGTGGGCCCGAGAACTTGGGGGATACAAATTTAAAAACACGGTACCCAACGGTCTTAATAAAAACACGTTTTAATTTTGTCAGTACTAACTGTTTTTTTTTTTATGTACCCAACATTGTTTTATACAAATTTCTTGTGTTTTATTTTGTACATTTGTGTAATGTTTCCAAACTACATGACGGATTTATCACCTGACATGGTACATGATACCTTTGTAATATAAAAGGGTTTGGTCCCTGTGAAGGTGTTATCCATGAAAAGGGGGTTTTTTTGCTCCGAAACGCGTCGGGTTAGATCGGGGTATCTTTCTTAAACAGTTGGATTTTAATACAGTTTGAATAAAGGTTGGGAAAATTTTTTTTTTAAATCTTGTACGGAAACACAAACCTGGATACCGGTTTTTTTTCTTTTCATCTACTTACAAAAACCGCTTCATCCAGGCTTGCTGGCCCTAATCAACTGACCAGGTGACTGACTTCAAGAACTTTTTGTTTTGTTTTGATTTTTTAAAATATCATATTGTATATTAGTGTCTTAAATCATGAATATGGATTTATATGTGGTGCATATAAGCAGGTGAATACGGTAGCACATATGCGTGAGAAAGGGGGCAGATCTGTCCTCGAAACATTGCATGGCTATGTGGCGCTGCATTCCAAAATATTCTTGCTATCCATTTTTGACTAAATAAGACTATTCCACTGAATGGACATTGATTTCAACAAAACTTAAGTATACCACTAATATGCTATTTTTAATGAAATGTTTATAGAAGTGCTTGAAGTTTTAATTATACATGGATTAAAATGGAAATTAAATACATTTAAGTAGCAGTTGGTCTATTAAATATGTTGAACTTGTATTTAATGGAGTGAATGTGAGTGTGTGCTCTTTGCTTCTTAAAGATGACATCATGAGTTTGAAGAGCTTTTCTCCATGTAGAACAATTACTTCTTTGTTGAGAATGTCTTTCAGTTGCTAAACTTTTGCGATTAAGCCTCCTAGAGTAGGGGTCTCAAACACGCAGGATGCGGGACACGCATGCGAACCTTGAGTCTAACATCTATGGCCAGCATAGCACTGGGGCTCTCCTCGGGATTTCTGGGTTCCTGCTTTAATGGCTTGGACCACAGTTTACTATACCGGGGTTTTAACCCCAAAATTTCCACGTCAACACAACTGTGGCATGAAAGGTATTTGACAGAAGGAGGGGGCTTCCTTTTGACTTTAACCCCCCCATCATTTGATTGTAGGCCCGGGTTGGTAATGTGGGAAAAAAAAATCCACACCGACACAATTGGGTGTCCAGATAAATAATTGTGACACTTGTAAGTAATCAGGTTTATTGTAATCAAATTTTATAATCTTACCAGCATTCTATTGCTGTGGAATAGCTGTGGATTAATGGACTGTGGAAATAAAAGTGGATTAAGCCCAAGAAAAAAAATAAAAAAGTAGCATTTTTGGAAAAGGATTACGTACGGGGAAGCCCTTTTTGTTGTTAATAATAAAAATTTTTGTGAAACACTTAAACAGTGTAATCTTAGAGTAGGTAGACTAAGGATGCTCTAGATTTATTACAGTGGCTCATACTGCTTGATAAATTCAATACATCTTTAGACCTGTCTTGTTTTACCAAATATTAGTTGAATTTATTCAAAATATTGTTTTAATTGTTCTGCATGTAAAACATGTTCCTTTTAGTTAAACCACAGCCCATGACCCCCTGTTAAGTGAGGTGCAAAAGTGCATGAAATACATAGTAAGTGTACCTAAAACAAAAAGGGGCCAAAAAAACCTTTTTTAACACTGTCTAAGCTAAAAACTATTGTGAATCTGTTCCATTGTGCTACAGACATGTAAAAGAACTCATTTATCAGCCAGGTAAACAATTTTTTTTACATTACTTTGTGTAACAACTATTAGCATGTTTTGTAGGGTATGTTTGCATGTTGAATTTTAGACATGAACTAGAAATTGTAGCTGCAGATTTTGACACTTGCTTTGGAAATGGGGCAAATCCACAACCTGGAATGCAGATACCACATCAAGCAGTAATATGTCACTTTTTTTTCAACACAAATTTTGAGCCTGGGAAGTTTGGTGTAATTTGTGTCCGACTTCCGCATCAAATTCCATGATGTAAATATATCATCAAGGTCGATTCTGACTGACCTTAGTGACCAAATCATAATTCGCTGCTGCTTCTGTAAAACAGTGCAGTTGTTTAAATGGTGTGAATTCAAATGTGCTGTGTACATATCCACATACCCCTTTATGCCATTTTGGTTCCTGTGTCAATTACCCCCCAAATTAGCAGAGGAAAAACTTTTTCAAAACATCTCTTTTATTAAACCTTAAAAAATATATTTTCATATGTCACGTTGCTATGCATTTTTTTAAGGTCGAATGCCCCCAGCCTTTTAACAGCAAACATCCAAAAAGGGCGTCCAAACCCCCGCTTCTGGAAAAATGTGGAGTATCACAGACGGGCCCGGGGAAGTGACGGCCATATGAAATATAATTTAAGATAAATCAATAAAAAGATGTTTTAGAAAAAGTTTTTCCTCCTTTCTATTTTTTGGGATGTAAAAAGGGAGGGTTGGGAAACCCTCCCCTTTGGGCGGGGAATTTGCCGGCCGTTTACACAATTTTCTTTTCTACCGATTGCTACTTAAAGTTATTACCCTCCCTATCAGCGCACAAAATTTAATGAATAGTTTATTTGACCTATGGAACACAGGAAATGTGTTTCCCTTATTCTGAAACTACTGTATTTTGTTTATTTTTCGGGATGTAATTAGAGAAGGCTGGGCCCCATTGCAAAGTTTTGAATCCCCCACCCCGCCTCCTGACAATGAACATTTACCAGTACCTCTCAATAATAGTCATACAGTTAATAAATAATACAATGAGCAAATACCTCAGGAAACATATTGCCATCATTATGCTACCAATCAAATCCTACTACCAAGACCAACAGTATAAATTATGCTAATACATAATGACCAGGTAACACCATTAGAACATGACAATAGATTGCCACCACATAGTGACTGAATAATACCACTATACTATTAATGAATGAGATTCATATACAAAGAACCAATATTATCACCATAATAGTTGACCAACATAATAAGTTACCATTTTTTGTACACAGGTCTACTGTAGTATTTTTTTTGTTTATATAAGTGATTACAGGAGCAGTTTTTACATTCAGCGGGACTATATAGATGATTTCATCTTCTGATTAGTCATTCACTTTCCCTTTTCTTCTCCACCTGGCTCAGACCTGCCATGAGAACCTTTCTGAGTGCTGTGGGAGAAAGGGACATGCCATAGCTTAGAGGCATGGTCTTCCAGGTAAGAGGTAAGGTAAGTGGGGTGTCTGCTCAGACCTCCACACTTCAGTGTTGGAAGGTTCCTGCTACAAACCTGATCTGATTAAAAAACCTGGTGTAAAAATACAGCGACACTGGTATTTTATTAGCTAGCAGACTGAAATAACAAGTGCAAGGCTATGCACAAACCATATACAAACAACAAAACGCCTGCCCGTCTGTGCTCCTAACTAACATAGACCAACTTAACTGAACAATCTGTAAGTTTCCCTGCTGGTTATCCAGCATATGTCTCCACCCACAACTTAAGGTATCAGGGGTTTTTAACTCACCTTAGTCAGCTTAACCTAGCTGACACACACACAATACTCCAGGAATCCCGGAGTGAACCATGGGGAGTCGAGCACCCAACCTGCCTCTATGCTTACTGCCCAATGAAAGGCCGTACCCAGGGAAAAGACTGAAGCCAAGCTAACATATATTACACATTTAAACATATGTCCGACAGTTCCTTAGAAACTCGTTCGCCACCTATCTTGGAATTTTATGTTGGCCTTTTATAATCCCGCAAAGGCTCCTTACCTTAGGGGGCATGGTGTTCTGACATGGAAATTCGCATTCCAGACCCTGGCCGGGATGTATCAACTCCATTGCGTAAACCCTCCCTGCCTGTTCGCCACCTACATAATCCCAACCACCCTCATCGCTCAACCCGTGGGGCGGAGCACCTTGTCCCCGAAACTATCTCTCTAGATAACAGCTTCTGTTTCGCTTGTTGGGATCCTGGAACGGTGTTCACACAGAAACTACAAAGTCCCTGTAGGGCAGAACCACCGTTACCCTACAAGCGTCTTCCCTTTGTTTTGGGCCATCCATTTCAATGGTGTAGATCATGATAGACCCGAAATTGCCCTCCCCACATAGATAGGACAACCCTCAGCGACTCTATATTTGCCCCATTGAAAGCCAACATTCCCTCAATACACTCGATTAGTTATTGAACTGCAGCCGACTTTGCTTCCATCTGAGTACCGACGGTGCCATTATTTCACCCATTAACCCTTCTGTGGACAGGACTGCACCTAAACCCACCTCTGTAGCATCCGTCTGTACAAATGAATTCCCTACTAAATCAGGGGTAACCACAGTACAGCCTCTTACAGAGCACCTCCTTGATTTTCAGAAAGCTTGTTCAGCCTCCAGTGATCCACTTTACTATGGCGTACATTATTGCTCTCCCTTGGTGAGTCCTTTGATAGAGCAGCTATTGTGGCAGAGCCTGGCACAAATCTCCTGTATATGCCTGCAATGCAAGGAAGGCCTAACACTTTTTCTTGACCAGGTTGAGGCCAATTCTGAATGAGGCTTCTCGCAGCTAGTCTACCTGCTGGGGAGATTCTCTCCCTTATGACCCCATCCGGCCTGATGTGTAGACCGAGGTAGCTGAGCTCGCTTCTAGCCCTATCGCATCAATTTCTGGTGGATTTGCCAGTTAGCCCTAAGGACGGTCCCCTATCGCGTCTAAGGACTGCTCTGCACCTTAGCCAATGCGAATCCCAATCGTCACTATAGATCTTACCAGATCATCCAGGTATGCGGTGCGCGGCGTATTTTTTTATCTGCTGCAGGATGATCGTCCATTAGCCACTAAAGTCGCAGGGCCCCATTAACACCAAAGGAAGCAACCAACGTACTGGAAGTTCCCTCTGGGTGGATAAATGCCTTTTTACTCCTTGGCCTGACTGTGAGGGAACGCCATACCCTTTGTGGAGTCTAAGGTGGTCCATATACCACGTTGCGGGTCCCAACCTCTCGATCACTCATCGCCCGTTGGCATGGGTAGGCATCGAATTTAGATTTCATTCAACTTGCGGAAATCATTGCAAAACCGCAAGCTACCATCTGGCTTAGGAATAATCAAGATGGGGCTTCGACCACCCACTTGGACAATCTCTATTACCCCAAAGGCTAGCATTTTCCTCACCGACCTCTTCTGATATGGCGTCTGCCTCTGGGCTTTTCCGTACCACTTGTAGGTCTCAACCGCTAACCTTTGGTGCCAGGCTCAGTGACAATGTCATGTTGTATGACTTCTGTCCGGCCAGTGCCAGTTCAGAAGAAGAACCCCCTCGGTTCCTTTGTATGGAACACCCTGAACTCCTGTCTCGTGGATCCTCTGAACAAGACTCCGCTATACGGACGGGGGTAACTCCTTGCGTTTGGGACTTAATCCCGACTCCCCTTGCAGTCCACCCAGCTTTCTCCGGTCCTTCCAGGGTTTGATGAGTGTTCATATGGTAGATCTGATAGGATGTTTTCTTTCTTTACCCTGCTGGAAAACTCGTGTAGTTCACCTTCACTCACCTGTTTCACAGATCTCCACAGGGCCTTGCCAGCGTTGAGCTAGAAACTTGCTTTCTACAGTTGGACACAGTATACGATACCCTGCTCCCCGGGCTGAAAAGACCTGACTCTTGCTGTTCCTGTGTAAACCCTTTCCATGGGCTTCCTGGCCTGTATCATGTTCTTCCTTACAATATGGCATAACTGTCACGATCCTGTCCTCATGTCATTCTAAATGCTCTATAAAACTTCTGTATATAGGGGTTTCTCTTGCTTCCCCAGGTTCTCTGGCGTTGTTACCCAGGAGCCTCGGGGATGTACCTCACCATATAGCAGCTTGATGGAGAGAACCCCGTGGATGTCCTGGGACTTCCCGATGGCGAAATCAAAGATAGGGCAACAGTGGTCCCACTCCCTACCATCCTTGTCCAGCCTCCTTTTTTAACATGCCCTTTGGATTTTATCTTAATGCCTCGACCTCCATCGGTCTGGGATGGTACATGGAGGGCCAGCTGGAAAAGTTGTATTTAGCAGGCCGGTCATAGCTCTTGGTCACCGTGACTTAACAATGGGGTTCCCTAGATCAGTCACGGATCTCCATTGTGGGGATCCCGGTACGGGTGCAGATCACCTGAAACAGCTCCCTACGCTATCGCCTTTAGAGGGGGTGTCTTTCTTGAGGGTACACCGGCCTCCGGGTAACGGGTGGCATAATCCCAGCACACGACCAGAATATCCTTCAGGTGCCCTCTAGGCCGATTTAGGGAGGCGCACGCGACCAGATTCCACGCCAATCCGCTCAATTGGTACCTAGTGTCTATAATCGGGAAGACCCCAGGAACACAATGACTCCGGAATATGGGTCTAGGTCGTGGACCTGTCGGGAACACACGTACTGGACAGACTCTAGACCCCCCAGAAACGCTGGCCCTATATATGCTTGCCATAGACCACGTTCCTGCTACACCGCTCCCTAGTTTCTCTCCATCCAACCAGTGTGTCCCCTACACAACACATGGAATGGTGCCAGTCTAAAGACACCATACGGACATGCCGTCCGGAAAGGTACCAACCAACCGCTTACCAGCACCTCTGTTAGGGTGTCCGTTTTTCACCCCGTACAAAAAAATTATCCCATATGGCGAAGTGGGATATGACCAACTCCTCCCCCGGTTTCGCTGGGTGGAGTCCATCCCATCAATGAACCTTTACCTTTTTCCCAAGCGTTACCCTGGTTAGGTCCCTCACTTGCTTCTGTGCCAAAATTCCCTCTCAAAACTGCAAGGAGGAGAGACTCTTCTAATCAGAGAGCGTGTCTCCCTGGGTCCCAGGCCAGGACCGACAAGGTGAAAGGCACAGGTTCAATATTATCACTGGTCTTGCACAACACGGTTTTTACAGCATACATCACATACATTTTCGAGTTTTTATTTCTCCACAGTTCCCAAAACATGAGCGAATCACAGCCAATAAGCTGCCTATAGAGGCTAAACTGTCACAACGCCACCTCTTGTTTTTGATGCACCATTCCACAGGCATCTCTATTGCCAGTCTATAGCCCTGGGGTAGTACCCTGTTCCCCATGGATACAAAACTACCCCTATCCGGCGTGAGAAGTATTGATCCGGGCTTCATCAGTCTGAGCTATGCACAAGGGTCCAACTCAAGACTCCCCCGAGTCGCCGGAGGCCTGTACCGAATGTCCGTTAATCGCTTACAGGGACACTCCGTCGGTCCTTTCCTACCAGCAACCCGTGCAAAGCCGACTCTGCAAGGCCCGGCCAAACAATAGGAGAAAACGCTCCCCAACCCACATTCTATGGCTTCTTTCCTCCTACCCGGTAGCAACGAGCCTGCCACATGTCCACGAGTCCTTGTGGAGCACGGCCCACAACTAAGGGGTCCCGGGCCTTAGGAATACAGGGTCCCGTTTTGGGGTGGGTGCTTCTGCCCCACTTCCGTATAACCCGTACCCCCCTTTTGGGACAGGATAGTCTTTACCAACAAGGATGAGGTCTGCGGTATTCCCTCCATTATGTAGGAACTTGTATGGAACTCTCTTTACTCTGTACCGTTTCCACAACCGCTGGACCGATTCGTCACCATACTTTGGGTTGAGAGTACCCCACACAAAATCACCGCTGAGCTTAGAATGGGTAAGGCCCTGCACAAGAAATGGTCCACAGACCACCAGCCACAGGACCCGTTCGACCACCTTGGGCAGGTGGTGTGAGTCGCCGGCTTTGTAGCCATTTGTTGGAATGTGGAACAGTCGTACATCTGTGACCCGGACACGGCGTGGGTAATCAACCTACCCATGGCTTGTACTAGTTCGCTGGGCTCTTACCGCCATGGTGACCCCCATCGGGCCAGGGATCTCCCCCCCAGTTTGTAGTGTAGGTCCTTGGCGACTTGGAAACACAGTCGAGTAGGCTTCTGGGTTCGCACCATAAGGAAGGGAGCCAGGACATCCCGCTTCACTGTCCACGGCAGCTGCTCTCTCATCCGATAAACCTCCGATCCAAAGGTACCCAGAGTAAGTCCTCGATGTTCAGTCATCCGCGGACATCATTGATGTCAGGGAACCCTTGCACCACTGGTCAGGTGCCTGTGAACTGTGCACTTTTGAGCCCTTCTGGTCTCGCAGCCATTCTGCGGCTGTAACTGCTCTTGCTGCATGCGTCTGGTTTAACCTGCTGTTGCTAACTGTTCACCAGTGGCTTGGTGGGTCCTCAATTAGCAGCCGATTATCTCAGCTTGACGCTCCAGGATGGTCCTCCACGTGTGGCTTTCTGAATGGCTGGCCTGCCTTCACTGAGGTTAGTGTTGGCTTTGAATCTAGATCTTCACCAACTCGTCCATTTTACAGTGACTCCGCTGACTGTTTGGTGCTGGCTTTCACCCAGTAGATCAGGGTTTGTAACCACCCTTAGTCAGCCTTACCTGCGACTTATATACTCGTAGGGAAATCCCCGGAGTAACCATGGGAGTGAGCAATCCCACCACGCTCTATGCTCACTCCCAATGAAAGGCTGACCCAGGAAATGGCTAGCCATACGAAATAACCAGGGGTGACAGTTGTGGGAATCCCATCGTGGCGGAATGGTAATCGCTGCTATGGGCCTTGCCAAAAACACTGATTTAAGAAGCTTACTGTTATTGGACATCAAAGGAGGACCATCACAGCCTGAATTAGCATAAGTTTACTTGTGAGATCGAAGATTTTTATAACATATTCTACATGCTAGGTACTAATCCAATAACAGTAAGCTTCTTGAACCACTGTTTTTGGCACTTCTAAGTGATACTGAGAATGATGAATCACAAACACCAAACTAGCCAGCCACAGCAGGACACCTACCATGTTTAAGTATTTTGACAGTTGTGTCTACATAAGCGCACAAACCTCACGCAACATAAAATAATATCACTTACCCTGAATGACCATGCGTAACGATTACTAGACGAGGAAAGTGTCTTTCCTCTCTTTGCCCATTACCTTTAGTTTATTTTTTTCCCCTCATGTCCTCTTAAGTTATAATCAGAGGCTTTTACCCAGGCAGGGTTACTATAGATATGTCATTTGTCTTTATTCTTTTTGGAATTCTCTCAAACAAAATCTTTAACTGGTTGTAGTGGAGTTAATATAAGAAAATAATCTAAAATATCAGTAGTTAGCTTTTCTGAAAGAATGACTTTACCTGTTCCTGAGAATGCACAACCGTGATGAGTGAGGTCCTTGTGTGCTGAATCTTTTTGTCTGCTTAATAGCAGTGCCAAAATAACTAAATTAAATACAATTAATGATTCTTGGCCTACACCCAACGTTGCTGAATTGGTGTATATGTCTGGGCTAGTGAATTGGAAACTAGGACATTTAATCTGCTCTCCTAATTGATACAGTGGAATGCTTGGATTCAGCTCTGATGGCCCATTGTATTAAATCCTAATAATGGTATTATTTATGATGTTGTACATGCGAAGAGGACATAAAGGCTAATTAATATACTTAAAGGAGGTTTTAGCAGAATTAGCAAGGAACAAATAATTATCTTGTGCTGGCTGAGCACTTAAAAGAGTGAAAACACATTTTGTTAATAAAAATTAACCTTTACCTATACTGAGATTCTGAAAGTACCTTCGGGGAAGTAAAGAATTACAGGCAATTGTTGGAAATGTGAGGTGGGCTGGCACATAGAATTAAATGTATTTTAATGAAATTATTCAGTTGTTGATTATAAAAAGAAAGTAATAAAACATTTGTTATAAAAATAGACAAAGACACAAAAATAAATAAAGCTGTACAAGTCAGTGTCAGCTAAATCTATAAAATAACAAAAGTATATCATCTAATTGAAAATGTCACAATAAATAATCTCATAGAGGAAAGAAAACTTCTTTATGAAAACAAAGCCATACTGAGGTACAGAATGGACTCATAGACTTCTATGGGTGTTGTATTATAATGTCATACAACTTGAAATTTGTATTGAGCAGCAATATATACTGTAGACATAAGATTGCGAGGAAGGATTTTTTGGTGGTTTTGGCAACACATCATTTTCTTTTCTGTTTGCAAAAAGACCCTATGTGCCAGACATTTGCTGGTCAATAAGAGAGTATATCAAACACCACCACTCCTGTAACTGTTGCCCACGAATTAAAGGTGTTGCCTCCATTAACGAGCTTACAGCCTGTCAGAGTCCCTCTGGTAAGTGTGAACTGAAGGGGCGTGCTAGCTTGTCTGTCTCTTCTCTCTAGCTCCCCTCCCCCCCCCTCCCGAACAGCACACTAGGCAGCTACTAACTCTATACAGGGGGGGGGGGTTGCTCATCAGATTTCACCCTGTGTTTGCGCTGCCTAGGTCTGTGCAGGAAGGGCTGACTATGAGTTGTAGAGAGGAGACTTGTGAAGCTGCTGTGTCTATCTAATAGACCAGAAGGTAGTGGGATAGGCATGTGTTTACCTAGATCCCCTGCTTAGCTTACAAAGTCTCCACATCTCAGCAACACAAGGCAGTGCTACTATACTCAGGAACGTCTCACTAATACTGAAGAACATAAACGTATTCACATGCCTGAATCTCTTATAGTAAATTAGTATAGACACATGTTCCAAAGACACATCATGATTATAGTAACATACATGGTCACGCTGTCACATCTATCTATGTAGAGAGCAGAGGAAGCAGTGCACACCACAGGGTTAATCCAGCATGTAAGACGACAGACTCCAGAGAATCCTCCTCCCCCTCCAGAAGCATCTTCTTGCTGGAGGCTCCTGCTCCTAACTGTCTTTCAAAGGTGATGAGTCAATTCAGCCACCCTGACAGCCAGTAAAAATGAAGGTCCAACAGTCTGCTGCTATAGAGATATTGAGAGCTAGATGTAGTAATCAGCTAACAGGACTATCTCAAAATCAGTAGGCACGATTTGAATGAACATAATTCAAACGCTGCATTGTTTGTTTTAAAGATCTGTTAACTTAAACCAATCATTGTAGCGAAGAACAACCCCTTTTAACATATGGTAACTGCACCAGATTTCTGACAAAAAACTTTTGTTTTCATATCTGGAGTAAAAAGTTTAGGAAAGGGAGCAGTGGCCAAAAATGTGCTGCTGCTCCCATGCAAAGGTATTGAAAGAGACTGAGATCATAGCCAATTACAGTCTAGCAACAATGATGGTGCCCCAGTTCTAGTGATATTGGATCTCCAGTGGTTGGAACTCAAGTGATCACCATAATCACCTACCCTGTAGATTTACGATAAATGAATTTCATGGCACAAACCACTTTAATGACTGTTGTAACTTACACATTGAATGTAAGATGACGATACCCTCTAAAACATTTAATTGCAGTTATTTTTGGATTCCAACCTACAAATAATCGTGGGTGGTTTGCCAGTAAATATTTTAGTGATTAATTTAAATTAATTAGTAGATCACATAAGTCAGAAAGACCTCCGCTATGGAAACATACACTTTTTACGTTCTTTAATATATGGTACAAAATGTTGCGGTACGTAAATATTTCATGCCCACAACAATAAGAGGGATAAGAACCCCCCCCAAGATATATCTGCGACACCTAACGGATGTCCAAAAAAAAAATTTGCAAAAAGTCATGGTCACTTGGCATGGATAGTGTAGAGCATTAAAACGTTACTATGTCATCGGGTCTCGATTACCGTCTATAGTTCGGCTAATTATCGAAAAAGTACTTTTCATAGTCGATAATAGATTATCACCGATGAATCAGCAAGACAAATGGAAGCAACAACACTCTTCATCTCTTACACCAAACAGGGCTGGACAAGCTGGAATAAACTTCCACAACAGTCAAATAGATACGTGCTACATCTTAGGCAACACACTTAGGTTATAAAAGCCACAGAAAAAAACTCACAGACCATTTACTATCCCTGTCTTGAACCACAGCATGACCCTTAAACCTGCATGATCCACAAATTAAAAAGTGCCAGAAGGCAGTATGATTTGAACCATCATTTTACTTGAACTGGACATTGAATATCCCTGTCCTGGAACGCAGCATGAGCCCCCAACCTGCATGACCCCCAGATTTAAAAAGTGCCGGAAAAAAGGAGTCTTTCAACCACCATTTTAGTTTCACTGGACATTGACCATACCTGTCCTGGGCCACAGCATGAGCCCCAAACCTGCATGACCCCAGATTAAAAAGTGCTGGAAAATGGAGTCTTTCAACCACCATTTTAATTTCATTGGACATATTCTATCCCTGTCCTGGGCCACAGCATGAGCCCCAAACCTGCATGACCCCCACATTTAAAAAGTGCCGGAAAAAGGAGTCTTTCAGCCACCATTTTAGTTTCACTGGACATAGACTATCCCTGTCCTGGAACGCAGCATGAGCCCCAAACCTGCATGACCCCCAGATTTAAAAAGTACCGGAAAAAGGAGTCTTTCAACCACCATTTTAGTTGAACTGGACATTGACTATACATTCTCTTTGGCCTCTTGATCGTTTAACATGCCTTCTGACCCCAACCGCATTTTGTCATCAAAGAGGTCTTCAGAAAATGGATTATCCACAGTGGTGGGTACACGAGTTGACATTTGGGCTGCTTCATGTTGGACGGATGCTGATGATGCTGATGACGACATTTGTGGCCGTGACTGGGAGGACGGGGAGGTAAGACTGCTGGATGCAGGTTGCATTAACCACTGAAGGACAGATTGGCGACGCTGTTCGTTACTGAGATTCACAGGGCCCTGACCTAGCGATGACAGGCCTGACGGTCCTGCAACTGACGATCCGCTGGCATGCGTGTTGTCGCCAGCACTGGAAGGAGCACCTTCTCTCGTACCTCTACCTCCATGTCCTACCCCCCTCTTTGCTCGCTTACCACCTGAATTTCGCTCCATGTTCAGAAATATAAAAATTTGAGAAGGTATGGAAGAGTTTGGAAAGTCTCTTATTAAAAGATGGCAAATCACAGCTATTCTCAAATCCCTCAAATCAAAACAAAATTGCTGTATACAAATATAACTACAAAGTAGCTCTATGAACAAAGCTTGACTGACCAAAAGTGAAAAAAAACACCTGTCTGAAATGTATACGGGATAATAAAAGGTATTTTTTGGCACCTATCAATTCACCTGTGGTGACTACTAAATTGCTGTATTCAAATTTAACTACAAAGTAGCTCTATGAACAAAGCTTGACTGACCAAAATTGAAAAAAACACCTGTCTGAAATGTATACGGGATAATAAAAGGTATTTTTTGGCACCTATCAATTCACCTGTGGTGACTACTAAATTGCTGTATTCAAATTTAACTACAAAGTAGCTCTATGAACAAAGCTTGACTGACCAAAAGGGAAAAAAACACCTGTCTGAAATGTATTCGGATAATAAAAGGTATTTTTGGCACCTATCAACCTGTGGTGAGTACAAAGTTGCTGGATTCAAATTTAACTGCAAAGTAGATCTATCAAAAAAGCTTTACTGACCAAAAGTGAAAAAAACACGTATCTGAAATGTATTCGGATAATAAAAGGTATTTTTGGCACCTTTCAATTCACCTGTGGTGACTTAAAAATTGCTGTATTCACATTTAACTGCAAAGTAGCCCTATCAACACAGCTGTAGTGCGCCAAAGTGAAAAAACACGTATCTGAAATATATTCGGATAATAAAAGGTATTTTTGGCACCTTTCAATTCACCTGTGGTGACTACAAAATTGCTGGATTCACATTTAAGTGCAAGGTGCCTCAATGAACAAAGCTGTAGTGCGCCAAAGTAAAAAAACACGTATCTGAAATGTATTCGGAAAAAAAAAGGTATTTTTGGGCACCTTTAAATTCCCTGTGGGACTACAAAATTCTGTACACTTTTAAGTGAAAGGGTGCCTCAAAAACAAACGTATGCCCAAAGTAAAAAAACACGTATCGAAATGTATTCTAAAAAAAAAAGGGTTTTTTTTTGGCACCTTTCAATTCACCTGGGTGACTACAAAATTGCTGTATTCCTTTTAAGTGCAAGATGCCTCAATGAAAAAAAGCGTATACCCAAAGGAAAAAACCGATATGAAATGTATTCAGAAATAAAAGGTATTTTTGGCCCCTTTAAAATTTTCACCTTGGGGTACTCAAAATTGCTATATTCACTTTAAACTGCAAAGTAGCTCTATCAACAAACTGTACGCGCCAAAGTGAAAAAACACGATCTGAAATTATTCGGTAGAGATGGGCGAATTTCCAAAAATTCGATTCGGCACTTCGACGAATTTTCCGAAAAAATTTTTTTCGTTCCAAAATTTACTTCGGCACAATCGCATTAAAAAGCAGCTTTTTTCCAGGCTCACAACCGCAGGTGTGTAAAAACGTTTCCTTTGCTTAAATATGCAGGGGGATTTGGTTTTGGTCTTCATACAATTTGTGTTTTAGTTGACATCAGATGATGCCGCCGTTTTTTAGAATCGCTTCACTATAATTTCCCGGGGCACTTAAGAGGGCAAAACTACCAAAAAACTGAAGCGGGAATGTAGCCTAAAAGTCATGCCACAAAGCGGAAAAAAGCAAGCTAAGCTCGGATTGGGATCATTAGTGAAGAGTGTGGAGGTACGGCCAGCCACAGACATGATCGGGCAGGGGCACAATGACATTCTGGGTGGCAAAACATATTAGGCCACAGAGGGCACAATCAAAAGGTGGGGGTCAGGGCGGCAGCAGTATGGGGTCGGGCAGGGCAAAATGACTTTCGGGAGGGGAAAAACAGGGGGAAGCACAGAGTGGCACAATGACTGAAGCGGGGGTCAGGGCGGAAGCCATGAGGTCAGGCAGTGGCCAAGACACAGTGTGGAGGATAGGCACACCACAGCGCAGCATGAGGAATATGGCACAATACACAGTATGGAGGTCACGGCCCCAGCAACACAGCACACATGAGGTCATAAGTCACAATGACAGATGTGAGTGGGGGGCAATACCAGTCCCTGGTAAAGATGTGGTAGGCAGATGGAGAAACTTTCAGCAGATGTGGGCATCGGGCGGGGGCGGCATCAGAATAGGGGGCTGAGGCAGGTAGTTTGAACCCAATTTACCCAAAGGGCAGGTGTGGGGAAACCCGCCGATCCACCCCTGATTAAATTTTGACAAAGGTCAGTTTTTCCACTTTCCCGGGGACAAGGGGGTTCTCCTTGGGGTAACGATGGCCCCCCCGCCGCATAACCCCGCTCTGATGCCACACTACGGCCCGGGCAGGACACTTCTCCACTGCAAACTCGGCAAGTGGCGGCCACACACCATTTGGCTGCCCAGTATCCAGCGGATCTCTAACTGAGGACAGAGGCTGCCCAAAATGGGCCCAAACCTGTTGGTTTAAAGGGACTGCTCCGGTCCCTGCTGCTGGCGACTCCCCTCCTCCTGGGGGGTAAAGGGAAGCTGCCATCAGTGACTCCAATTTTGGGTTACTACGATGGAGCTGGTACTGCTCCTACCCCCCCCCACCTTCACCCACAGCCGGGCAGAGTCTGGGGCCCTAGGAACCCCCCGGCGACCTGTCAGAGGGGGGACGATGCCGCACATAGGCAGGCCCCTGTTTTACGGGGGTTTTCCCCAAATTTATTTGATTTGTCTTCCCCTCAATGCGGGAAAAAAAGCCCCCATTTTGGACCGGTACGGGGGCCCCCAATGGGGTGGAGAGCCAGAAGTCATCCCTCTGCCGGGAGCTGACTATTGGGCTGTACAGCCGGGCAAATAAGCATGCAGCAGGCCATCGCCAAGGACTCCGAGGGGCTCCCGCCCCATTTCCACTGAAATTTTCCCCCACGGTGCTTGGGGGTCATCGCCTCATCTTCCTCACTCCATCCACCTCCTCCAGCTCTCCGCCCTCCTCTCTTGTCACCTGGGTAAAAATCCACTCATTTCACCAACAAGTTTCTGCCCAATGTCCTCCTCCTCCTCCTCCATTTTCAGTCCCCCCCGGGCCCAAAGTCCACAAATGATCGCCACGTCTCCAGCCCCCCTGCCCAGCAGATTTTCCATCTTTTTCCGGGACTAAAGCAGTGGAATGACTTATTCATCCCGTACCTGGCGACTGACAATAACGGGCCTCCTTGAAGGGCCTCAACAAAGGGCAGGTCACCAGACTGCCCCTGCACATCAAATTTACACAGGGGTACTTTTTTCTGCCTGGATCTTTAAAAAAATCGTTAATGGCCTTTCTCTGTTCATACATCGGTCCAACATGTGCGGGCGGGAAATTTCCAGCGGGTGGAAACATCGCATACAGAGTGTGTTTGGGGGGGGGCCGTTCTGCCGCTGCAACCGGGGAAAGGGGTTTTCCGGCTTTGTACAATGGATAAAGTGCACACAGTTTCCGGGCCCATTTTTCAAAATGTTCTAAGATCGGGGAAAGATTTTCAGAACCTTTTCACAACCATTTTGAACACGTGCGCCTGCGGGGGCGCATGGACCATCCCTCCCAGTGCAGCCGGACCCCATTTTCCTCCACTTTCCGTCCCCATTTTTCCGATTTTGTTTTGGGCCCGGGGAAAAGCCACACATCATTTCTTGCTGCATGCCCGGGGACATTCCTTCCCTGTTGACTTCATTCCCGGGAAAGCCAGTGTAGAAGCTGCACCGCGTCCCTACACAGTGGTATATGGACAGTATTTGTGGAGGCTGAGATGGTGGTGGGGTGGAGAGGGGGGAGGGGGGACATTGGCGCAGGGAAAAAGTTTGAAAGGGAAAAAAGGAGAAAGCGGCGTCTCCTGTCCAATTTTTTTGGTGTGGCGGGGGTGGAAGCCATTCACTCAGTGGGCCGTAAGGACATGTACTGGGCCCCACCGTAGTTACTGCTCCCAACGTCCCCGCTGCCGTGACCTTTGGAAAAAACCGATAAGCTCAAGGGCTCCCACCTTTTGTTCTATAATTTTTTAATGCTGGTCTGCCTTTTTGGGAAAAAAAATTTTGGCTTGGAACTCTCCTCTCGGCTCGGCAAAGCCATTTGTTCTCTGAATAGTGCAGAGCCACCATTTGGAAAGGGGGGGACTGCAAACCAACAACTTGGGCGGGCACGGGCAGCTGCTGCACCTTTGGATGTTGGACACATACTGTTTTTCCTTTTCAATCGCCTCGCGAACGCTGCTCGCCATGAGTAGCGAGGACAGGAGCATCTGGAACGAATAGTCAAAGAGAAACAGCTCCCTTCTGCAGGGTGGTGGGGCCTTGACTGGCTAATGGCATGCGTGCCAGGGCGCTGCTGCGCTTTGCTGCGGCGGCAGGATGACCACCACATCTGACCCCTTTCTCCCAGCCACCGGATGGTGACGCGCATGTGTTGACGCAGGGCCGTGGTGCCAACGTTAGCTCCATGGCCACGTTTCACTTTCTGCCCCCAGATCTACATATACCCATATTCGGGTCCCCCGTTCTTTGCAAAGAACTGCCACACCGCCGAGATCGGATTTTACCGCCAAAGCTCCGACTGATGACTACGCCGCCGCTGCTCGCTGAGCCCCCCGTGCCGCCTTTCTTGGGACCTGCAACGGGTTTTTTTTCCCCCGTGGCCGCTTTTCTCCCCACCTCACACTGCTGCTATCCTCTGACCACGGCCACACGACCCACTTGCTGGGGCCTGTGCCCGACGCGCAAACACGCCTCTTCTCCTACGATGATGAAGCCCTTTCCCCACCCGGGTCCCAAGTGCGCGGCACATCACATCTATTTTGTTTCATCGTCACTGCTGTCCTCATCACCTTTTTTTTATGCCGACGACCTCTCACAACTACCCTCATGCCCCTCTCCCCCCATCTATACTTTTTCCGCCACGCAAGAACAGGCGAATTGGCCCCAATTTTTTTTTGCTGCCAAAAGCTGCGACTGCCCCCCTCAAAGTTTTATCCCCGCATATGTGCGCTGAGCCCCAAACCCCATATTAGATCTCTGGCTAGGGGAAACCGGGTGGGACAGAGGCGGGGGTGAGGACAGTGAGGCCGCTGACCCGCTCCCGGGCACCACAATGGTTTTTGTCGAGGTTCCCACCCACTCTTGCTGGGGTTGTAAAGTATCGGGGGGAAGGAGACCTATCAACCAAAAGAACCCTTGGGGGCTGAAAAACCACGGCCGCTAGATGAAACGGCAGTTGTGGCCTCACCGAGTGACCCCGCTGCACATCCCCTTCTTGTGCGACCTGGCCTTTCCCGGAAGTTTTGTGCACCTCCTGTCTACTACTGTTTGTTCAAAATTACAGACACTGTTTGATGATGAACTGTATATGATAAATAAACACCCTGTTTTTGACTCCAAATGAATCCTAAAAAGCTTGGGAACCCTTGATATAAATTTTCGCTCCACAAATGGCCAAAAAATTTACTTTTTATGTGTCGTTTTTAAAAAAAACGTGTTTTACTAAATTAAAACACAAACGGCTTAACAACCTTCGGGGCAGAAAAAGGGTACTAAAAAAAGTATATATTTTTGGGGTTGAAAAAAACGTTTATTTTTTTCAGCACACCACAAAACAACCTTAATTAAAACCCCGGATGAAATTGCGCCAAAGAACTGAGCCCCCAAAATAGTAGCTTTGTAGCATGTTACAATTGCGTGTTTTCTATGCCACACAAAAAGGGAGAACATTTGTAATTAACCTTTGCTTGTGAATTTTACTACAGGAAAAATTTATATATTTTGGCGTTAAAAAAGACGGTTCTTGGGGTCAGCACACAAGCAAAACAACGCTTAATTAACCCCCTGGATTAAATTGCGCCAAAAAATTTGAGCCCCACAAACTAGTACTTTGTAGTGTTTTAAATTTGCGTGTTTTCTACGCCACACAACAAGAGATACAGTTGTAATTAACCTTTGCTTGTGAATTAGGCTACGGGAAAAAATTTTATATATTTTGGGCCGTTGAAAAAGACGGTTTATTATGCACAGATTATGCACAGATTTTAACCTAAATTATCGAGTGATCTAAAAAATCCGATCAACGTAAATACTGTGCCGATTTCAACTTTGTCGATAATAATCGCTCAACATTAGTCATGGATTTTTCACTCAGAGCCTATCATTTTGATCCAGTAGCTCCCAAGAAAGATGAAATTTAATTGTGGTGATGACACTGTTCATGTTACTATCCCTATACTTACTCATATCAAAGATAGAGCAATTGCCCCGAAAAGGGCGGCTTCGCCTAAGGCCGTGTTCACACGGCTTATTCCCGACGGATTTGTGAGCCGTATTGAGCTCACAAATCCCCGTGAATAAGGGGCGGGACGGGGCGGGGCCGGAGCGGGGCGGGGGCGCCGCTCCCGGCCCCATAGACAATGCATTATCTAGGGCACGTACGCGCCGTAAATAATGTGCATGTCACTTTTTTCCCCCCCGGTGGATTCGCCGAGCGGGGAGAGCGACGGATTCCACTGTTCTCTATGAGAGCATTGGATTACCGAATTGCTGCCGCGGAAATTGGCCCGTACTGCAGCCAAATCTGCCGCCAGTACGGCGCCAATCCGCGCAAAATAAGCCGTGTGAACATGGCCTAATGGTGGCTGACCCAATAGAGGACTCCTTAACTCTTAAAACAGAAAAAAAAAAAAACTCAGTGGCGAGCTTGTTTAATGGAATGTAATGTTGGCCGTATGTGATTTATCTTTTTCTTCCCTGATTAAACTTTTCTCTAGAGGGTAGACACATCAGAATTTCTTTGCAAGTATCTGTCAAGAGTTACTGAGCTTATTTATTTTAGTAATTTTTTATATCAATTATTAGGGTTATGCGAGGAGTCTTCCATAGGGTCAGCCACAGATAGGCAGCTTGGCTCTTTTCGGGGAAAGTATTCTGCCTTTGATATGAGTAAATATAGTATATATCATCACCACAACTATACTTTGTCCTCTATAGATGCTACTCGACCAAAATTATAGGCTGTGAATGAGGAATGCAGTTTGACAGGTAACCATGATTCTGTATAACTTATTTCCTTGGTATATTTTGGTCTAATCCTCTCTATTGCCTGTGGGCATTGAATATCATTGAGAAGTCATTACTACTACAACTATTTTGTGGAATTCTATTTACTGTTTTTAACGTATAATAAGTAAAACATAAGTTTTAATTGGGTATGTTTCTGTGACTTGACATATTAACCCTTATTTTGGAATAATTAACTTCTGTCAGTTAAATTTAAATGGCATGATTAAAAACACAACTCCTCCTGCAAAAAAGATAAGCTCCCTTACAGCTATGTCAATAGAAAAAAAAAAAAAAAGTTTGGAACCTGGAAAGTGAAGTGTTAAAAATAAAAAAATAAATTGTCCAATAGTTCAAAGGAGTTTTCTGACAGTTTTCTTTCTTACCCCTTTTCTGAAGATGTAAATTATTTTTCATCAGGTGTTAATATCCATGGGTTCTGACGTGGGCCTCGTGATGCCTGTCATAGTGTCTATTTTCACTGGATGATGCAGGTAATGAGCTGTAATATAGAGGTGGTTGAAAATTCTAATGTCTACAACTAACATAGTAGACATTAGAATTTTCAACCACCTGCATATTACAGTTCATTACCTGCATCATCCAGTGAAAATAGTAGGCAAATTAACAACCAAGGGCATGCACAGTAGACAATTTTCAGTGCAATAGGTTTTTAGCTGCATGAATGCTCTGTTTATGTAGTGATTATATGTGAATGCAGCTGCAAGGCTATTAGGACAAATATACTGGGTCAGATTTATCAATAGTGTCTTACTCTTAGACAACCTAATTTAGATCAGTCAGATTTATCACAGTGTTGATAAATCTGGCGCAGGTTGGAACTGTCTAGTCTAAGTTTTTTCCACCTATAAATTGGCTTAGTTTTACGCCACAAACTGCGCCAAAATTTTGGTGCATTTTTGGCACATTTAAGCCACACCCCCTTCCAGTGAAACTACAAAACCAGGCGCAGAAGCGTCTGAAGCTGTCTGAAAACACATAGTAAATGTGACAAAAAGCTTGTAAGACGTTATTTTTGGCGCAAATTGAGCACAACTGCCTTGATAATTCTGCCCAACTGTCTTCTAATATAGCAACAATGGCAGGTAAAACACAACAAGGATAAAGGAAGTTAGTGGAGGAGTTTGATATGCAAACTGCTACTGCTGAATTGCATAATGGAAACTAATTATTTCCCTCACAGACAAGCTCCATACGTCAAAAACATCAATAAAATAATGACAGCTACAACAAATGCAGAGGAAGGTAAAAAAAAGAAAACAATTGATACAAATTGTTGTACTGTGTTTGGTAGAACAGTTTATGGGCTTGTTCACATGGCGTTTTAACTCCGTGTTACAAGCGCTTTTTAGGTCCGTCTCTGGGACCGATAGGACAGACCCAGAGACGGATCTAAACAATTAGCAGTGAGATTATCACTGCGGGCTATTAGGAACATGCAGCGACGTTCACATAAGAGATCGCCGCTGCGTGTTCTCCTCCTGCCTCTTGGCTCCGTCTTTGAAAGAATTGACATGCAATTCTTTCAAAGACAGAGCCGGGGAACACGCAGCAGCGATCTCTCATGTGAATTCATTCTCGGAATTAAAGGGAGTCGCATTGATCCCAACATTAAAGGAAATCTGTCACCTTTTTTTTTAACTTATTAAAACAAGGCCCTGATACATATTCTTTTTTCTTAGCGGCTTTTACTTTCTGATTGTAGATTTCTCAATTTGTCGTCTATGTATGATTGTGAGGAAAGCTTTCAACAGATTTTAACAGCATTTAGAGATGCTTTACAGCAGCTTTATGCACAAAGGATCCTGTGACCTGGAACAGTCCCATTGACTTGTATAGGAGAGTTTTCTAGGCATGCTCTGTGACCTGGGAAGAAGTCAGTATGCAGGGAGAGAAGAGTGTGAGCTGTGCCTATTTCCTATTGTGACTGGTGGACCCTGTGTTATATATACACATCACCTTTCAGTGTAACCCTACTTGTATTGATACTGAGCAGACTACTGAAAATCTTTCTCTTCAGAATAGGAAGTGTCAGACTATTATTAGGTCTAGTGGCCAAAGTGAAAACTGCAGGACTTAAGAATGTTTTTTAAAAAATTGAAAATGATATGGAAAGTTTTTTTAAAAAAACATAACCAAATTTCTTAAAAAATGTGTTTAACATACAAACAAGACCAAGGATCCTTTGCTCCGTTTTGTCCATCTTCCTTCTCACGATCCTTAGTCTGATTGCATGCTCCCTGTGTCATTCCTTACCTTGAAAGTCTTGAAGTCAGGATCAAAGAGGTGTGGTTTCAAAAGCTGTCCTGAAAAGCCAAACCACTTTGATCACATGAGATCCAGGGCTCAACAGAACACTGTTTACTGTGTGTTTTGTTACACAGAACTTATAAGCTCCCTGTTTTAAAACAGCTAATATAGAACTGAAGAAAGCCCTCATAAAATGTAATAAAAGTATAGTGTGGAAGTGCCTCAATCTAACATTTAGACATACAGTGGGGAAAAAAGTATTTACTCAGTCACAAATTGTGCAAGTTCTCACACTTAAAAAGATAATAGAGGCCTGTAATGGATATCATAGGTAGATCTCAACTATTGTCTGATTTGGGAAGAATTTATTTGCAAATTATGGTGGAAAACAAGTATTTGGTCAATAACAAGTTCATCTCAGTACTTTGTTATATATCCTATGTTGGCAATGACAGAGGTCAAACGTTTTCTGTAAGTCTTCACAAGGTTGGCACACACTGTTGCTGGTATGTTGGCCCACTCCTCCATGCAGATCTCCTCTAGAGCAGTGATGTTTTATCGCTGTCCCTGGGCAACACGGACTTTCAACTCCGTCCAAAGGGTTCTATGGGGTTGAGATTTGGAGACTGGCTCAGCCACTCCAGGATCTTGAAATGCTTCTTATGAAGCCACTCCTTCGTTACCCTGGCAGTGTTTCCCTGGGATCATTGTCTTGCTGAAAGACCCATCCACGTTTCATCTTCAATGACTTTACTTATGGAAGGAGGTTTGCACTCAAAATCTCATGATACATGGCCCCATTCATTATTTCATGTACACAGATCAGTCGTCCTGGTCCTTTTGCAGACAAACAGACCCAAAGCATGATGTTGCCACCCCCATTCTTCACAGCTGGAATGGTGTTCTTTGGATGCAACTCAGCATTCTCTCTCCTCCAAAGACGACGAGTTGTGTTTCTACCAAACAGTTCTACTTTGGTTTCATCTGACCATATGACAGTCTCCCAATACTCTTCTGGATCATCCAAATGATCTCTAGCAAACTCCAGATGGGCCCGGACATGTACTGGCTTAAGCAGGGTGACACGTCTGGCACTGCAGGATCTGTCCCTGGAGGCATAGTGTGTTACTGACGGTAGCCTTTGTTATGTTGGTTCCAGCTCTCTGCAGGTCATTCCCTAGGTCCCCCTGTGTGGTTCTGGGACTTTTGCTCACCGTTCTTGTGATCATTTTGACCCCACGGGGTAAGTCCATTTTCTAATTATTTCTCCCACAGTTGGTTTCCTCACACCAAGCTCCTTGCCTGGTGCAGGGCTACAACTTTGTTTCTGGTGTCTTTCAACAGCTCTTTGGTCTTCACCATAGTGGAGTTTGAAGTGTGACTGTTAGTTGTTAGGTGTCTTTTATACTGATAATAAGTTCAAACAGGTGCCATTACTACAGGTAATAAGTGGAAGACAGAGAAGTCTCTTAAAGAAGAAGTTACAGGTTTGTGAGAGTCAGAAATCTTGCTTGTTTGTAGGTGACCAAATACTTATTTTCCACCATAATCTGCAAATAAATTCTTTCCAAATCAGACAATGTGATTTTCAGGATTTGTTTTCTCATTTTGTCTCTCGTAGTTGAGGTCTACCTATGATGTCATTACAGGCCTCTCTCATCTTTGTAAGTGGGAGAACTTGCACAATTAGTGGCTGACTAAATACTTTTTTTCCCCACTGTATTAGGATTTGACTTTGGGAGTTATATTATTTTGAGAACGTTTTATTTTTTTTTTAATTGGCCAACCTCTTTAACAAAATAAAGGTGAATATTTCATATAATTATAGTGAAACCTTCAAACATTAAATATATGCATGATTGTAGTAACCTTAACAATGAATTCCCTTGATTATTTAATGTAAAGATTAAAAAAAAAATAACATTAAACACATGCTGGAAATTTTTTTATTCAGAGCACAGAAAAAAATGCTTATTTCTCCCACATGAAACAAGTCCTCATGCAGTGACCTCACTGGCATATACAAATAGTTATGGCTAATGAAATGTAGAGGCAGTAATGGTACATCCTTATGGCCTTTCAAACCTGGCAATCAATCAGTCTGACATATTATGCTTAAAGAGGGGAATATCTCTCCTTGGGGAGAGCCACCAATAATTTGGTTGGCGTGAGGATTTTTGCATCTTTCCGTCCTTACTGTTTTGCATAAAGTAAAGGCTTCTGGGTAAAGAGCTGAAGAGCTCCACAGTGCCCTCTATTGGATGTAGTTATCTTCAATTCACATGTATCTTACAGGAGCCTTGCAGTGTGAAAAAGGTTTAAGCCAAACCAAATAATTTAATGTACAGACAGCCAACCAGTAAGTTATACTCTGCACTCACGAGGGTCAAATACGATAAAACAGTTATCTGTAGATCAACTGGTTTAACTTAAATCCTTTTCCCACTGGAAGTCTCCTGTGAGCTACATGTGAATTGAAGAAAACTATATCCAATAGAGGGCGCTGTGGAGCTCTTCAGCTCTTTTCCCAGAAGCCTTTACTTTGTTATATTTAAATATTCTAGGCTTATGTGAAAATAGCTAAAACTCTCCAGTGCTCTTTATTGGAAGTAGCAATCCCCAAGCCAAATCGGACTCACTGAGCCTTGCTATGTGAAAGGGATTTAAGCCAAGCCAGTTTAGTTCACCTGCAGACAGCTGCTTCAGGGTGTTTTTTCCTCATCAGTACAGAGTAAAACTTACTGGCTGACTAAATGAGAGGCACTGAGTATGACTCAAAAGGGGCGAGGTATCTCATTAGGGAGAAGCACCATGGTGGTGTGTAGAGATTTAGGGCGACATGTATGAACTGGGCTGTGCCAGAAGTCTAATGCAGCCCTATTCGCAATAAGTTTAAATCGCCCGCATGCCAATATCAGGCACATTACAGAGTGTCCGTGGCTCTTTGTAATGTGCCTGATTTCGGGGGCATGCAGGTGGCAGGGCGCACTAGTAGCGTATGAAGCTATAGATTTATATCTTCAGTATGACAATTCCAGGCGCATTATTGCTTGAACAGGTAAACCACTTTCAAAGTGGTATACCTGAGCCAGAAATGTCATCCTCGCACTAGTATGCGCCTGATTTATGACCCGCAGTAGAGCGGGTTAATAAATCAGGCGAATTCTATACTAATAAGATGCGCATAAAAATTAGTGTCTAAACACCAAAAATCATACATGTCGCCCTTAATGCCTTTACACTCCTCTGTTACTTAAATATTCTAAAAGGCTTATGGTAAAAGTGCTGGAGCTCTACAGCACTATCTATTGGATGTAGTAATCCTCAAATTACATCCAACTTACTGAGCCTTGCAATGTGAAAGGATTCAAACCATACCAGTGTGGCTCAAAAAGGGTAAGGTATCTGTATTATTTATCATGTTCAATGCAGCTATTGTTGAATTTTAAGTATTTTAGGTCTAAACTAAAGAAGACTTTGTATTCAAGATTCATATTTTGAAATGTACATGTTGGGGGTTCTCTGATGCTATAATGAAATGAATAGGGAGATAAGACCAGACTGCTGATTTTATATCATTCCAAATAATAGCATGTCTGCTTTACAATATACTCCACTGATACATTCTGCATGCAGCTCAGGAGAACAATCTCCCGTTAATTGCAAATCTTTGTGATATTTTAACAGACAGTAATGAGATGTTTAGATTAAAAGATTTACTAGAAGATAATAAAAAAAGAAACATGCTTGGCTGTTCTTCCTCTTTTTTTGGCTTTACTGCAGTTATTATTGCTGTGAATGAAGCATATCTATCATGGCTCAAGGGTGACATACAGTAAGAATCCTAATGTCGTAGTAGCACATTGTGTCAATTGAGAACAACATTTTTACACATTTGCACTTGTGTGATAAGTATATTTAATTTAATCAATGCAACAAAAATATATAAGTATAATATATAAGTAAAGTATTGAAAGTAAAAAAAAATATACACTCAAATCCCTATGGTGAAAAATGTTTTCAAATGAAAGTCAACTTTTATATCAATTTTTTTTATGTCTTTTATGCCAAGAACAAAATGTCATGTATTGAAATTGTGCAATGCATACATGATACAAAAATTGATATGTATTATATTTATTTTCTAGTTTAAAAGGGCTTTCTGAGATTTGTATAAAATCATTACTACACTAAAGTACTTTCAACTAAAAAAAAATTACTTGTGCTCATTTCTCCTGTTGCCACTGTTCCTGTGCCAGCAGAGTTCTAATGTCCCTCACTGATCACTCAACAGTGAAGTCCTTCTGAAGCTCCAGTGTCCCCTGACAGTTGTTCAGTGGTCATGTCCAGTTCACTGCTTACATGACAGTGAGTAGATAACTGGCCTCAGTGATCATGTACTGTACATGCAAGCAGTGATTGCTGGGGCCAGTATTTGGATCTTGGTCATGTGAGCGCTATCACCACTGAGCAACTGGCAGGGGCCACTGGAGCCAGAAGTGTAACTAGGGGTTGAGGTGGTATACCTCTACCTATCTTCTTTCTGGAAGACCTGTATACATTCTTACTTAATGGGGAGCCTATATACCTAGCCACCTGCTTAATGGGGGACCTATATACAGTTCCTACTTGCCTAGTTGGGTTATATCTACATAAAATGGGATGCAACTATCTTCCTAAATACAATGGGCCACATGTATGAAACGGTTTTGGTCTAAAACTCACTTTTTTCCCCATAGGTTTCTATGGGGAAAAAAATGAGTTTTAGACCAAAACCGTTTCGTACATGTGGCCCAGTATGTGGACACAAAACAAGACTAAATCTGGTCGCACAAACCATCTTGGCATACTCTTACTTCTTGAGGCACAAGAGAATTAGGGGCCATTGTGCCATTTGGTGCACTATGGGTGGGAAGTTTGTACAGAGGTAGGAATTTGTAGGAAACTCATGAATAAGTGAGGAGTCTTAGAGATTTATGTCTTAAAGTAGGGAGATGCAGGGATTAGTCATAGCTAAGAGAAGTTGTCAAGGTATTCTGAGTCAAATGGAAAAGAAAAGGAAAAGAGAACGACTCATCAGAGAAGAGAATGATTCATCAAAGATGTCGTCTGTGAGACCATTCCTGTATTCACTGTCATGTGATGGTGACCTGAGCTGGTATCTAACTACTCTGTAGTCTTTGTATGGCAATATTGTAGGTTATATCAGCGTATACATTTGTCCCTGAAAGTAAAAGTGAGTGCACACCTGTCCCTCATCCTGTGATTAGGGGGTTTCACTTTTAATTTATTGCTTGTGTTTATAGTGTTGTTTACCATAGAAAGTGGCGAGGTGTGTGACCAGGGAAAACATGGAGCTGGATATTATATATGAACTGGAGGAACGCTGCAACGGGTATCGGTTGTCCTTGCCATTACTCTGCTACCTAAGTTTGGGATGTAATTTTAAGGTATTTACCTATTTTTTGCTATTATGCTATGTACTAATGAATACAATGAAGATGCGTTATTCACGCTATACTGTTTGAAGATAAATAAATGTTTTCTAAGTCAGTGACTCGTATGTGGGTTTTCACTTGATATTTGGAGTACATTGATAAAATTAGACACATTTATGAATGTTGCTCAACAGAACGTGGCACAAAAGTGTTGTACAAATGCATACCAATTTCAAAGGCTGATATAAAATTTTTCGTAGACAAACTGTTATTGACAATAGGCAAAAATACCAATTCTTTCCCAACTAAGACCACTAAAGTGATAAGGACTGACTTATGATAATAATAAAATTATCTAAAATTTAAAAATATAAAATGAATATAAAATTGAAAAACATAAAATTCTAATATCACTACAGCATCTCCTATAAACCTGGTCTCAGGTATTTATGGAGTTATCCTAGTATGATCAGTGATTACAAATACATCACATTAAGCTAGAAGTAAAATAAAAGCCATAAGAATAGTATGTTAGTGAATAAAAACAATTGTAGTAATCTTGCTTTGCAAACATCAGGTTCCATCGAGACCTCATGAACTGGCTACTGCAGCATCTAGAATATAAATTAAAAGAAAAATCAAATTAAAACAGTGATCAATAGCTGATTAAAATGTGTTTAATTTAGTATAGGAGAAACTAAGGGGGACAGATGTGAAAACTATGTGAAATGAAAGGGGAGCTCTGATTGGTTGCTATGGGCAAAACAGAAAGTCTTAGATCTACACAGTTTTATACAAATGACCCTAAATATCTAAAAATTTTAATGCAAAACGTGTTAGTAAAATGTTGTACAGCATGCAAAATCCTGACCTACTGACCCACTGACCTACATTTTGTGGAACAAAAATGAAAGGGGTTGTCTCGCTACAAAGAATAGCTTTCAAAATGTAGGGACACTAAATGAAGATGTTTTCCAAATATATTGTGTTGTTCATTTTTTTTTGTTAAGGAGCTACAAGTGATTCTTTCACCTTCCTTGCTCTTTCTGGTTCCCCTAGTGACCGACCTGTGTACTCTTTTCTCCCCTGCTGTTTGTTCGACCTGATAGCAGGGAGTGAAGTCATCACACAGGTCTGGGCAGCACATAACTCTGGACAGTCAGAGCTTGTTTTTATCTGATCTTTGAGACAAAAGACTAATTACTCTACCATTTACATTAGCGGAGAAGCTTCTCCGGACCTCAGAGAAGGTAATTTAGCTAATCTAGACTCATAAACATAATATACAGAGAAGTCTGAATACACGGATCTCATATGCCAATTATAGACAGCTTGACCAGGAATATCCGACAAATATCTGGTGTTTTTTCATCACAAAATCAGGCGCAGTCCTGTTCAGGGTGCACTAGAACCATAGTGAAGCTATCGATTTCTAGCTTTGCTACAGCATTTCTAGGCGCATTACTACCTGAACAGGTAAAAAACTTTCATAGTGGTATACCTGAGCCAGAAATGTCGTAACAAGTGCTAGAATGCGCCTGATTTATGACCCGCTGTAGAGCGGGTTCATAAATCAGGTGCATTGTATGCCAGTATAATGCTCATGAAATTTGGCGTTTACACGGCAAAGTTCATACATGCCGCCCTAAATGTTTTTCTTTCTATATCCATCACCATGCTCTCCCTTCTACACAACTGTCAATCTTAATCTTGTGGTTAGTATGTTACAAGTGATAAAGAGCTATTACTGTCACTGGTAGTTAAGAGGAATTACTTCTGTAACCTAATAGTTTTTTTTCTATTCTGCTACATAGAGACAAATGCAGTTGAAAAATTAATTATGTGAATATTAAAATTCTGATGATATTTATAAAGTTTACATTTTTTAAAACTTTCAAAATATATCTTTTAGTACTTTTAGATTGTAAGTTGATTTTTGTTCCTCCAAATATAGCTCAGTGGACCAGTAGGTCAGGATTTTGCATTTTGTATAAACATTATCAACATTATTTTTATATATTTTGTTTTTCCTATATTAAGTTAATCTAATTTTAATCAGATATCGATCACTTTTGAAATTTTATTTCCCTGCTCTCAGCCTATATTCTAAATATGGCAGTAGCCAGCAACTGAGGTCTTGCTGGGACCCAAGGTTTGCCAAGCAAAATCAGTATGATACTTTATAGTCACTTAGATACACTAATGGATTTTGTTTGACTTCTAGCCTGCTGTGATGTCTTTGATTCTCTGATATTACTATGATAACTCCAAAAATTCCCATGCTCAATCGAGGATTTACATAGTTACTGTCTTGGTTTTATAATTTTATATTATACAATTTTTTTTATTTTATATTTTATAATTTCATATTACTGGATTTTATATTAATTTATATTATTTATTTTTTTTATTGTTTTATAACTAACATAATTTCGTTTATATCACTTTTTTGGCCTTAGTTGTGAAAGAACTGGTATTTTTTTGCCTATTGGCAATAAAATTTTTTTTTAGCTGTCTGTCAAGGATTCTGCTGAGTCTTTATACACATTTCTGCCATTGTGTGACACTTTCATACATTCTGGTGGATGCTAAACTAATCTAACGAGAGGTCCGACTGCCAAAGCGGCAACACTTTGAATACCTGTCCCCCAAGCTGTTTACCTAATGTGGAGTTGAAAAAAGACACGTGTACTGTGTCTGATCTTGAAGATCTGGTTTTTAAACAGTGTTATTAAAAGTTATATTTTATTCTTTCTAAACTGATGACACTCCTTCTTTTGTATATAAACCAAAATTTCTTTGCTAATGATTCAATAGAGGAAATTGATAGAATATGCCTTGTCATAACCTAGTCATTTTTACATATGCTTTAATTTTACTGGATAGAACCTTACTCACCATGAAAACAGCAAAAGTTTAGTAACTCTGTCATAAATACGCATATAAAGCAACCATATCCACATTTTATTTTACTATAGGACTTAAAGAAATCAAAGAAATTAATGCAGTGCCTGTTGGAAATTACAATATATAGCAACCCGTCAGATACAGGAATGCTCTGCCTTGCCACTTTAACCCCTTGGACATTGGACGTGCCTTTATGTCCTAGCGGGAAGTGACTTCTCGGAAGTGGACGTACAGGTACCTCCTGTACATCATACAGGCTTTAAAGCGAGGCCCACATGATTGTAGCATGGGACCAGCTGTATTTTACAACTGGTCACAGGCTGCAACGCCCATGGCCAGCTTCCAGGCTGCCCGTGATGTCACTACGCCCTGCCGTGCCCTGTGGGCATGGCTGGGCATAATGATTGACAATTGCCATGGAGAGCAGTGTACAGCTACTATGTACTGCTCTCCATTGTAACAGTGATCTAAAGATCACTAATACATGTCTCCATGGAGAAAAAGTTAAAAAAGTACATATGTAAAACACAGACACACAAAAAAAATAAATAAAACACTTCACCTTTTCCCCTTTACAAACACCAATGAAGTATGCATATTTGATATCGCCACATGTGTAATGACCTACACTATAAATCTGTCACGTTGTTTAACCCACATGGTGAACGCCATAAAAAAAAAAATCACGGCATTGCAATTTTCATTCATCCCGTAGCACATAAAATGGAATAAAAAATGATCAAAAACTCATATAAATGTCACAGTCGTACCAATAATAGAGTTAGTTCATCCCGCAAAAAAAAGCACTTAAACACTCTTGTATATGGAAAAATAAAAAGCTATGGCTATCAGAAGATACCAATGCATAAATATTGTTTTACAAAATAAAAATACTTTTTTTAAAGCATTTCAACATTAATTAATCGGGTATCATCTTAATTGTATCGACCCACAGAAAAAAATTATTTTGTCAAGTTTCCTGTACGGTGAGCGCAGTCAAAAATAAAAACAAAAAACACTATTAGGATTGCAGTATTTTTTCACCTCCAAAAACATAGATTTAAAAGTGATCAAAAAACTTTGTTCCCCCAAGAATGATACCAATAAAACCTCAACTTATCTCACAAAAAACAAGCCACAACGCAGCTCCCTACACAGAAAAATAAAAAAAGTTGTGGCTTTCAGACTATGGTGATGCAAAAACGTGTTTTTATTGTGTGAAATAAAGTAATACAACATAAAAAACTATATAAACATAGTAAAGTTATCCTATCATTAATACAGCACTGCGAATGCTGCAAAAATGAAGCCCAAAAAAAGAATGGTGGAACTGCATTTTTATACCCCCCAGTTTCATGACCTAGTGTTAAAAAAACACCTGAGCGCCCAAAATGCACAATACACCCCTAGATGAGATCCATGAGGGGTGCTGAATCCAAAATGGGGTGACTTCTGTAAGTTTATAACCAAAAACATTGATATATTTAGTCTGTCAACAATATCACTGACTAAGACTTAACTTTTAATTTGTTAGCATAATAAAAGTAATTTCCACAAAAAATATATACTAAGCATGCCAGATTAATCAACATTTGATACCACAAGAACACATTCTGAATGTGGAGCATCAAAAAAGTGGAATACTGTCTGTATACCAATGACTCGACTCGATCACACAGAATTGGACATATTTGGATAGAATCTTCCGAAACTTTATAGAAGCACTCCCATCATTCACTAAGAACATGAGTGATCTACTTAGGAAATTGGAGGGTATACAGACCATTAAAGATGTTATATTGGCTTCAATTGTTGCGGAAGCCCTGTATAGCTCCATCCCACATAACATTGGTAAACAGGCAGCATTTCACTTTTTGAGATCATGAGGCACTCAATACTCTGGCCACAAATAATTCATCATCTATCTGTTACGGTTCACCCTGGCCCATAATTATTTTCCTTTTTATTGTAAGTTCTTCCACCAGCTCAGGGGTACTGTCATGTGCCCCTACATAATGAAAACTTGATCCTGGGCTGGTAGGTGGATACAAACCTTTTTGGGGACCAGGATGTCATATGGGCCCTCAGAATTGTATTCTGGGGACGCTATATATATGATATCCTAATCCTATTGTCGGACACTGTTAACTTGTTTTCTAATTTTGTTTTATCTCTTAATTGTAATGAGTTGGGCCTCAGATTTACCTAGGAGGTGGGGGGCCAATCTGAGTTTTTTAGATCTCACCATTAAAAGGCGTTATGATGAAACTATTGGTACAAATTATACAAAACTGGGCTCTCTTAAAACTTTATACTTTATTTATCGTGTAAAAAGCATCCATATTCAGGCATTAGACCACATTGTACAGCATAGCCATAATGGACATTGAATTTTGAAGCAATACTCAGCATTATGTTGCGACCTCCCGGTCGTTCAGATCAGTTCATCGTTGGAGACGCCAGAGAGTCCCGAGCAGAGCGGTGCAGAGATGGCACACCTGCACGACGCACCTGCGTGCTACGTTTCGGGGTAAGCTCCACCCCTTCCTCAGGCATATGCATCACAGTCTACAGCCATTTCTTAAATAGATAAAAACCATTAACCCTTAAGAACCCCAAGCCAAATTAAAAACATTAACCCCTCAGTGTCTGCAGATGTTTTCTGGGATAAATGATGTAAACTCCTACATTGGCATATATTTACACGTCTTACTGCAAAAATACCCGCAGATTCAGACTTTCATTTAAGCCTTTCGGGGTCAGTGACTCTAATAGCGTAATCCAAAATGCCTCCAGCTTCACGAGTTTAGTGCTCATGTGTGAGCTATCGCTACTTATTACCTTCTCCACCACGCCCCAGCGCAACTCACAACCTTCATGTCATGCTTCAGTGAAGTGTCTCGCCACTGAAGTTTCCCCAAACGTTTTTTTATGGCTATCATCTCTTTTTCCACTCTCATTCTGAATAGAATTTATTGTTTTTTCTTTGAAAAGTCTAATAGCGGATCTATGCTCATTAATCCTAACCTTTATACTTCTGGATGTTTGTCCCACGTATACTCGCCCACAAGGGCATTTGAGCATATATACAACCCCTTCGCTTTCACATGTGTGAAACCCTTTAATCTTAATTTTGTGACCTTTAGTCGGATGGTTTACTGTATCACCTTTTAATATAAAAGGGCAATTCACACACTTCAAACATGCAAAAGTCCCTGATCTCGTACTACTTAGCAGTGTCTGTTTTCTATTTTTTGCAGGTCGTTTTAGGTCTGCAGATATAAGCTGTTGGCCAAGGGTTTTCCCTTTTCGGTATACCCTGCGAGGTGGTTTTTTAAATAAATGGCCAATTTTTGGGTCACTTCGTAGTATCCCCCAATGTTTCAATATCGCTTGTTTGATAATGCCTGCATGCCTATCATAGGTGGATATATATGTAAATTCCTGATCTTGTCCTATTTTCTTGGGGGTTAGGCTTTAATACATTTTCTCTAGGGATCTTCAGTATCTCCATCCCCATCTTTCTCAATTCAATTTCAACGTATCCCCTATTTTTAAAGCGACGGATGAGCTTCTCCATACTGGCTAAATAATAACTATCAGTGGAGCTGATACGTCTAGCTCGTATAAACTGTGATTTTGCTATCCCTTTAAACGTCTGAGGTGCATGTTGGCTAGTGTGATGTAATATATTGTTACGATCCGCTTCTTTCTTATATAGTGATGTAACAATTTCACTATTAAATTTTTTTAACTGTACATCCAAGTAATTGATGGTGTAATGATCACTGGTACTTGTAAATTTAATTAAAGGATGCACTACATTGAGATATTCGACGAAATCATCAAGCTGTGACTCCGTCCCGGACCACAGCAAGAGGACATCGTCCACATAGCGAACCCATGAAGTGATATAACTATTGTATTGGGAAGGGAACACATATCGGTTTTCAAACGATTGCATGTACAAGTTAGCAAAGCTGGGTGCTGTTGGAGATCCCATCGAAACTCCTTGTTTCTGAAGGAAAAGTTGTTCACCGAAACGAAAATAGTTCTTAGTAAGAACTGTTTCCAATAGCCGCATTAAAAACGCGATCTTTCCGTTCGTCAGTGTCACATCCCGGCATAAAGTCTCTCGTACTATTTCCATCCCTTCCTCCAGTGGTATGTTGGTAAATAGGGACTTTATGTCGAGAGTACACAACAAAGTGACTTTTGCAACATCAATCTCTTTAATAGCCCTTAAAAACTGTCCTGTATCATGTAAGATCCTAGGGTCTTTTTTCACTGCTGGCTGCAAGTACATGTCGACATATGCTGCTAGAGGCTCTAGTACTGAGTCTATCCCGGAGACTATTGGTCTCCCCGGTGGTTTTGTTTCTGACTTATGGACCTTTGGGACCATATAAAGGATAGGTATTCTCGGATTTTTCTTTATCAATATTTGTCTTTCATGGGCATCAATGATCCCTTCCTCAATTCCCTTCCTGGATTAACTCTAATACAATTGTACTTAGCTCACTCGTAGGGTCTTCTTTGAGGGGGGCATACACCTGTACATCTTGCAATTGAAACATTGCCTCTTGGATGTAGGGTTCTACATCCATAACCACTGAAGCTCCTCCCTTATCCGCTCTTTTAATAATGAGTGAGGTATCACTCTTAAGTTCTTTTAATGCTTCTCTATCTCTCTTGCTAAAATTGCCATGCATATGTTTTGCTTTATTTTCCCATTGCTCACTCACCTCTTTTTTCACCATTTGTTCAAATACCTCAAGAGCAGCTATCTTTATTTCTGGGTCGAACTGACTTGGATTTTTTAATTTTCTAGAATATACTTTATTATCATTAGTACGTTTAATACCTGTAGATGGACTAGAGGAGAAAAAGATTTTACATCTGATATTGCGGCAAAATTTATAAAGATCGACAGTGAAATCAAACATATTCATGTCACGGTTTGGAACAAAGTTCAGTCCCTTTTCCAATACAGCTTGTTGTGCTGGAGTCAAAGTTTTAGAGGAAATGTTCATAGTTAGCGGCGGTTCCCTTTCTTCCGCGTAGTCATCAGAATTTTTTCTATGGCTCCTGTCGGGATATTTCCTGTGTTGGTAGATGGAGGATCTATACCCTTTCCTAAAAAACTTTTCCCTTTTTGTTCTTGCACATATCTCCTGTCAGTTTGAGGCTGACCATCATGGGAGTCAGAGTCATCAGTAGCAGATGTTGCGGAGTTCCATCCTCGTTTTTTCTGTGGATCATATCGTGGTCTTCTTATTTGTCTTCGTTCTTCGGCCCATGTATAAACGCGATTTGCAGCATAATCTCTTGTATCCCGTTCATATTTTTTTAATTTGTTTTGTAGCAAGTTCTATTTCAATTTATCAATACTAGATTTCAATTCAGCATTTATTTTGTTAAATTCATCCACAGATACTTTTATTTTGTATTCTTCTTCAACCCTAGTGATCTCGACTTTTATGAGGTCGATGGCATTTTGTAGGTGTTGAATTGAGAGGATCATTAAGTCCATTGAATACCGATTGCTAATTGCATTCCATCTCTCTTTATATTTTATATCGTCTGGTAGGAGGATTGGTTGGAGGTTGCTACGTTAACCCCTGGGTATACGGGCCGCTTTAACATATTCTGCCAGTGCTGTGGCGTGTGATGTCAGGCTTGCCTCTTTTTTTTTGCAGCTGTTCAATCCGCCGAGGATAATTAACAGTAGCTTCCTCACAACTTTTGTTCCAGTGCAGACCTGCGGAATTGGCCTGTTGTAAAATCTGTAGTCTATCTGCTTCAGAGAAGCAGAACATCTCTGTTCGAGCATCTGTACTCCTGGCTATCTTTTCATAGGACATTTTAGTCCGCGTTTAGGCAATCACTATAGTTTCTGGTCGTTGGAGGTTACAAAGTCTTGAAATATACAATATTGACCAGTAATTAAATCTTATGCTGGCTGCTTCTTGAGAGACACCAAATCTCGGGGTCTCCAAGCCCCACTTAAGCGACCAATTATACAAAACTGGGCTCTCTTAAAACGCTTTCTCTATAGGCTCTAAAGATCATTAATAATGATTCATTATTATTTATTTCATAGTCCCGGAGGTGGTTTTTACTTTCTGTAAGTTGGACATACGATTCACATTCTTCATACTGGAGAAGCTCATCCAAAGCTAGTTTTGCAGCATTTGCTTTTGCTTCCCATTCCAGTTTTGTACTAAATTCCATCACTAATGGCACCGAATGCAAAATAAGCACCTAAAAAATTCCCTGTAGTTAGGGTCTCCTTCAGTTCAAGTTCCATGCGCTGCATTTCAACAAATTGGTGTCACGCAGAAACTGGAATCAAACTACCACGCTTATACTTCACAATAAACTGCGTTGGAACTTTTTTAGGTATTAATGAAGAAGCTGATGGAGGTAGAATTGCCTTGGCCAAAAATGGTTTCGGAAAGTTAGCAAACTGACTATGGAGGATTTCTCTATTGTACTTGAGTTTGTCCTCCCTCTCAGCAGCTGGATAAAAGGCTCCCATTTTGGACCAGTAGCGAGGGTCCAAGAGGGTGGAGAGCCAAAAGTCATCCCTCTGCCGGATGGTGACTATTCAGCTGTCATTAGCCAGGCAAATCAGCAGTGGGCCATGTGCGCAAGTGATTCTGAGGGACTCCCTGCTTCATCTCCACTGTGTACTGCCACGGTGCTTGGGGGTGCTTGTGGGACAGTGGCACAATGACAGATTGTGGAGGTGATGGCAGCAGCATGAGGTCAGACAGTGGCACAATTACAAAGTGTGGAGGTCATGGCAGCAGCAACAACAACAGCAGGAGCAGCATGAGGTCATAGGGTGGCACAATGACAGAGTGTGGAGGACACGGCACCAGCAACATAAGCAGCAGCAGCATGAGATCATAGAGTGGCACAATGACAGAGTGTGGAGGTTGCAAAAACAGGAGTAGGCTACAGAGTGGCACAATGACAAAGTATGGAGGTGGGTGGCAATACCAGTCCCTGGTAAAGATGGTGGTAGGCAGATGCAGAAACTGGAAGCAGATGTGTGGCATCAGGCGGGTGGCGGCATCAGAATAGTGGCTGAGGCAGGTAGTTTGAATCCAGACTTATTTCTCAAAGTTTTGGTGAGGCGTCATGGCTGATGTAATCTGACGCCTAAGGCATTGGTGTGTGGAAATCCTGGCTGATCCACACCTGATTCATCTTGACAAAGGTTAGTCGTTCCACTTTTCCTGTGGACTTGCGGGTTCTCCTTTGGGTAACGATGGCCCTGCCGCACTGAACACCCGCTCTGATGCCACACTACTGGCCGGGCAGGACAGCTTCTCCACTGCAAACTCGGCAAGTTGCGGCCACACATCCAGTTTGGCTTCCCAGTAGTCCAGCGGATCTTCTAACTGGGGTGGCAGAGTGCTGTCCAAGTAGGCCACCACCTGTTGGTTCAAGGTCTTCTCCAGGTCCTGCTGCTGCTGCTGGAGAGTGCCCTCCTCACTAGGCGGGTGAAGGAAGCTGCACATCAGCGACTACAGATTTAGGTTGCTGCTGATGGAGCTGGTACTGCTCCTACCCCCCCCCCCCCCACGTTCCCACAGCAGCCGTGGTAGTGGTACGTGAGCACTGAGGAACCCCCCGGCCAGACCTGTCAGAGGATGGACCATGCTGCACATAGGCAGCGGCCAACTGACTACAGAGGATGTCTCTATAGTATTTGAGTTTGTCCTCCCTCTCAGCAGCTGGAAAAAGGCTCCCATTTTGGACCGGTAGTGAGGGTCCAAGAGGGTGGAGAGCCAGAAGTCATCCCTCTGCCGGATGCTGACTATTCGGCTGTCACTAGCCAGGCAAATCAGCATGCTGCGGGCTATGTGCGCATGTGACTCTTAGGGACTCCCTGCCTCCATCTCCACTGTATACTACCACGGTGCATGGGGGTCATCTGCCTCGTCTTCCTCATCTCCATCTACCTCCTCCAGCTGCTCCTGATCCTGCTCTCCTGTCACCTGGGTAGAAAAACCACTCATTTAACCAGACAATGCTTGTGCTCCAATGTCCTCCTCCTTCTCCTCCTCCAGTTCAGTCCCCACCAGACTCATGTGGCCACGGGATGTAGTCGCCACGTCTCCAGTACCCTGCCCAGACAGATTTTTCAGCATCTGTTCCAGGACATGAAGCAGTGGAATGACGTTATTCATCCCGTAGTCCTGGCGACTGACAAATAACGTGGCCTCCTCGAATGGCCTCAACAAACGGCAGGTGTCACGCATGAGCTGCCACTGGCTGACATCAAAGTTACACAGTGGAGTACTCCTGTCCGCCTGGATTATCAAAAAATCATTAAGGGCCTTTCTCTGTTCATACACTCTGTCCAACATGTGCAGGCTGGAATTCCAACGGATGAAAACATTGCATATCAGCGTGTGTTGGGGGAGGTCGTTCTGCCGCTGCAACTTGAGGAAGGTGTGCCTGGCTTTGTAGGAATGTATGAATGTATGAAGTGCATGCAAAGCTTCCTGGCCATATTCAGAATGTTCTGAAGATCGGTGGAAGACTTCAGGAACCATTTCACAACCAGATTAAACATGAGCGCCATGCAGGGCGCATGGACCATCCCTCCTCGGTGCAGCGGGGACACTATGTTCCTCCCATTGTCCGTCACCATGGTTCCAATTTTCAGTTGGCACGGAGAAAACCACATATCGATTTCTTGCTGCATGACGCAGAGCAGTTCCTCCACTGGGTGACTTCGTTCGCTGAGGCAAGCCAGGTGTAAAACTGCGTGACACCGCTGTGCCCTACACATGTGGTATGATGGAGCATCACTTGTGGAGGCTGAAGTGTGGTGGTGAAGGAGGAGGCGGACATTGGCGCAGGAGCAGCAGTTTGACAAAGTGGAGGAGAAAGCGGCGTCTCCTGTCCAAGTTGTTGGTGTGGCTGGGCAGGAAACACATTCATCCAGTGGGCCGTAAAGGACATGTACTGGCCCTGACGGGAGTTACAGCTCCACCCTTCCGCGTTGCCGGGCACCGTGGAACAAACCGATAAGCTCAAGGACTGGCCCACCTTCTGTTCTACATATTTGTGAAGGGCTGGTACTGCCTTTTTGGAAAAGAAATTAGAACTCTCCACCTCGGCTCGGCACAAGCCATTAGTTCTCTGAACGGTGCAGACTACACCATTTGGAAAGGGAGGGACTGCAGTACCAACAACTTGGACAGGAGCACGGTCAGCTTCTGCACCTTAGGATGGTTGGACGCATACTGTTGTCTCTTTGCAATCGCCTCGTTGAACGACTGCTGGCGTCATGAGTAGAGAGGGGCAGGAGCATCTGGAGCGGGAGATGATGGAAAAGAGAAACAGTTCTCTTCAGCAGAGGTGGTGGAGCCTTGACTGGCTGAAATGGCATGTGTGCCACTGGGCACTGCTGCTGCTGCGGTGGCAGGATGGACCACCAAATCTGAGCCACGTTTCTCCCAGGCCACTGATTGGTGATGCTGCATGTGTTGACGCAGGGCCGTGGTGCCAACATTAGCTTCCTGACCACGCTTCACTTTCTGCCCACAGATTCTACATATACCCATATTCAGCTCCTCCGGTATCATAGCAAAAACTGCCACACCACTGAGTAGCTGATTTTACTGCCAACACTCCACACTGAGTGACTACTACCGCCGCTGCCTTGCTGAGCCCCTGTGCCGCTACTTTCTTGGACCTGGTTTTCTACCCCATGGCCGTTTGGCTCCCAACCTCGCACTACTGCTACCCTGTTGACTCACACCCACACTACCAACTTGCTGGCTGCGCGGCTGCCTGACGCGCAAGCTGACGCCATCTTCTCCTGACGATGATGAAGCCCTTGCCTCACCTGGCTCCCAAGTGCGCTCGGCTACATCATCATTGATTATTGTTGGATCTTCACTGCTGTCCTCCTCAACGGTCTTGGTATGCAGAGGCTGACCCCTCACAACATGACCTCCCATGCCACTCTCCACATCCATACTTTGCCGTTTACTGCAAGAAGCAGTAGGCGCCATTTCTTCACTGCCAAGTAGCTGCTGACTGTCATCAAATTGTTCATCCTCGCTGTATAGTGATGCTGAGCCCAGACCACATAGTAGATCTCTGTCTGAGGGAACCGGATGGGACAGAGGCGGGTTGAGGACATGTGAGGGACGCTGACCCGCTCCCGGGCCATGCCAACTAAGGGTTGTGTCTGACGTTCCCAGCAACTCTTGGCTGGGGTTGTCAGATGTCATCTGGGAGGAAGTGGATGACCTAGTCAACCAATCAAGAACCCTTGGATTTCTGGTCAACACATGGCCGCTAGATGACACCGGCAGTTCTGGCCTCACAGAGTGACCCTTGCTGCGACGTTCCCTTACTGTGCTGCGACTGTGCCTGCTCCAGGAATGTTTGTGCCACTGCCACTCGCATGTGAAGAGCCTGACACCTCTCTGTCTGACATACTGTTTGTTCAAAAATGTACAGACTCTGTTTAATGAAGATATCTGTATATGATATATACAAACCCTGTATTTGACACCAAATGAACCCACTAACAGGCTTGGGTAACCCTTGGATGTAAATTGTGCTACAGAAATCACCAAGAAAAAAATAACTGGTATGTGGCGTGTAAAAACACTGTGTATTTTACTGACTACAAAAGCACAAATACGCTTAATTAACCCTTGGATATAAATTGCGCTACAGAAATCACCAGGAAAAATTTCCTTGTCTTTGGCATTTAAAAACACCGTTTATTTTACTGACTACAAAAGCACAAACACGCTTAATTAACCCTTGGATATAAATTGTGCTACAGAAATCAGCAGCAAAAAATTAACTGGTATGTGGCTTGTAAAAATGCAGTTTCTTTTACTTACTACATAAGCACAAACACGCTTAATTAACCCTTGGATATAAATTATGCTACAGTAATCACCAGGAAAAATTTCGTCTTTGGCTTTTAAAAACACCGTTTATTTTACTGACTCCAAAAGCACAAATACGCTTAATTAACCCTCGGATATAAATTGCGCTACAGTAATCAGCTGCAAAAACTTAACTGGTTTGTGGCTTATAAAAACGCTGTTTCTTTTGCAGAATACAAAAGCACAAACAGGCTTAGATAACCCTTGGATATAAATTGCGCTACAGAATTCAGCTGGAAAAAAAATTAACTGATATGTGGCGTGTAAAAAAGGCATTTCTTTTACTGAATACGAAAGCACAAACAGGCCTAGACAACCCTTGGATATTCAAAGTGCTCCAGTACTGACCAGATGACTTTAAAATGTATATGGAGCAGAATTGGACCAACACTGGACTTCAATTACAATACCCCATAAACTGAATCAAAATTATAATGGAAGAGAAACTGTCTCTGATAAAATCAATGACACTTCCCCTAAAAATCGCTGTTAAAAACAAATTTCTTTTGTATGAGATCTCAGCTGCAGCAGCTGCAGCACGGCACAACGAGAGGAGTGTGAGCAGCCAGCGTCGCGTCCGGACTTATATAGTGCGGTGACGTCGCAGAATCCCGCCGGTCTCTGATTGGCTTCATCTCTGCACATGTCATTGAGGGTGTTCCTTTTTTCCTCCCAGATTGCTTTGCCCCATGTAACGCCATGTGCTTGTGGCCATTTTATCAATAAAAAACACGCTTCGTTCCTGCGAATTACCAAAAACTTCGACTTCGTGCAGAATCAAAGTTTTCCTGAAATTCTAAACGAATTACACTTCGTTAGAATCAATTCGCCCATCTCTACTTACTATATAAAGCAATCCAGTACAACAATTTTCTTGGTACTCTTAGGCCTCATTCACACGGCTTATTTGGGCACGGATTGGCGCCGTACTCCGCGCCGGATTTGCGCTTCAATACAGCGCCAATCCGTCCCTGTCATTACGGTAATCCACTGCTCTCATAGAGAACAATGGATTCCGTCGCTCCTCCCCGCTCGGCGAATCCGCCACGGGGGGAGAAAGTGACATGCACATTATTTACGGCGCGGACGCGCCGTAAACAATGCATTGTCTATGGGTCGGGAGCGGCGCCCCCGCCGCGCTCCGGCCCCGGCCCCGGCCCGCCCCTTATTCACGGCGGATTTGTGAGCTCAATACGGCTCACAAATCCGTCGGGAATAAGCCGTGTGAACACGGCCTTATCCTCATTTTGCTGCCACTGGTAACATCTTGGGGAGTGTGTGTAGACACCACTACACTACTTTTTAAAAGTATTACATTTGATATCTAAAATCTATTTTTGCCCTCCCATTTTCTTCCCATTATAGCTCCCCTGAGGAACCATGAGTTTTTGCACATGGAAATGCGTCGTGTTAGTCACCTCTAAAACTTTGGTTACTAAATACCTATAAATGTTTTTATGGGCATTTCTTTCTACAGGTGTATTTTTATGTGGAACTAGTTACCATAATTGGGCATCTGACTGATTTATTATTTATTTCACTAACATTAGGGAATAGAGATAGCCTCCATAGGGTGTTGTCGACCTTGTCGGAGCGATTGCCCTGCCAGTGAAGCAGTATGTATGTTGCCCAAAGTGGTTATGATTTTTTGATGCTCCACATTCGTAATTTTTTCCTTTTTCTTTTTTTTCCACTTGTTTCAAGTATTTTGGATATGGATTATGCCTGCTCATAAACCTTGATTATCCGTTACTGAATTCAATCTAGAGTCTGGGTCACGTAAGTAAAAATTGGCATTTTCATAATTGTGCTTGTGTTCTTATGGTATCAAGAGTTGATTAATCTGACCTGTTTAGTACATATATATTTTGTGGAAATTACTTTTATTATGCTAACAAATTAAAAGTTATGTTTTAGTCTATATGGTACTTTTCAGTAATATTGATGAATTCTGGAAGGTTTCACCTGTTCTGTTAGTTTGGGGACTTTTTAAATGTGACATAGCATCCACCAAAATCTGCATTCCAAAAGTCAAATAGAGCTCCCTCCCTTGAACACCCAGCCATCTGGCCAAACAGCAGTTTACACCCACATATAGGGTATTGTCGAACTTGGAAGAAATTGCGTAACAAATTTTGGGGTGCTATTTTTCCAGGATTCCTTGTAAAAATTAAACATTTTCAGCTTAATTTGCATATTGTTGGAAAAAAATTAAATGTTTCACTTTCACACCCTAATGCTAAAAAAAATTGTGACACAACTGTGGGGTCGATACACTCACTGCATCTCTGGACATATTCCTTAAAGGGTCTAGTTTCCAATACGGAGTCTTTTTAGAAGTGTTTATTAACTTTTAGCACCTTAAGGTGTCTGCAAACCTTTAATGTGGCCTCAAGAAAATCCTAATCAAAATGAGACCCCAAAGTCCAGTAGGTGCTCCTCCTATCCTGAGGCATATGGTTGATCCAAATAGCATACTAGAACTTAAACTTTTTTATTCCTATATTTTTAGTCTCCTTAGAGTTCTTTACCACAAGGGGATGCAATTGCTTATACACTGTTTTGCAATAGTAATATATTGCAGAAAAGAGTAAAATAATGGCACTGCTTTTACATCCTGTCTAAGGAAGGGTGTGGTAATAATATTGCAGCCGTGGAGGCCTTCATTAGGCCCCTGGCTACCATGACATGAGTTCAGCACCCCATGATCTCATGGCAGAGTGAGGTGTGATTAAGGATGGGAAAGGTGTGCAGCACCATTTTTCAATCTTACAAATGCCACAGTTGCATTCAGTGTGGCATAAAGGGATAAGAAGGCTGGGATCTGAGTTATTTCTGTTACCTTTTGTAAGTTGCAGGTTCTAGCTGTAATTAGCAGCTGATACCTGCCACATATGAAGTAACAGCTCAAGTTATTTTTTAAAAACATATACATATAAACAGCAAGGAGTTAAGAAAATTTTATGGAATGGTTTTGTCTTTTTGACCAAGGCAACACATATGGTAGTAGATGATAAATCATCTGCTACTTACATATAATATTTCAGACTTCTCAGATTTGTACAATGTAACTATTTATATTTATTTCATGACTGTTAGTTTAGAAAGAGTTAAAATCTATTTGATCTGGCCCTTACTGGGATGTCATATTGGAATAATAACCACTAGACAATTGTAGCTTGATTCTAGTGCGAATAATAAGTGCGAATAATAAGCAGGAAAAATGACCTCACCGCTTCCACTAAGAAACATCATGTTACTTAGATGGAAATAATTAGCAGCTATTAGCCGGTAACTGCTTGGCAGAGCAGTCCTTCAACTATCGCTGAACAATAGCTCTCTCCACCTCCTGTTTGTTATGACAAATGATTTTCTACTGCTTTATTTTTCTGCAAGGCAGATCACACGCACTACTGTATATGGATTATATTAGAAAAGTGTCAGTAGACTAGTAAACATGGTTTCTGTTTACTTTTATCATATCTGCAAGATCTTGTCTATCTTCAACAATTCATATTTTTTCTTAACTAATAAAATAAAATATTCCGTATCAGTTACACAATAGAGTATTTAACAGCAGATAACTACATTTCTTGAGGTTATTAGCAAGAGATTTTTAAAAGTCTGGTCTAACTTCTTACAAGATAAGAGTTAATGTTGTTATTTCTGTATTGACATAGATTTTGATTAAAGTTACATAATAACCCCTAGAATCATTAAACATTATAACATTAAAAAACATTAAAATAACTTATTTTAGGATATTACAAAACATCCCAGGGAAGATAGTCATTTGTCATTTGGTTGTTTTTATTCAAATTTAATTAGTAGGTCTGAAGTGGAGTAACTTTTACTAATACAATCTTTCAGGGTAGAGCTTTGTTGGCTTCATTGAATGCATGTTAAAAAACTAAAAAAGTCTTATGACTGTAGAGACTCAAGCCTCACTTAGGCCACTATTACCATCCCCATATTCCCACTTACCCAAATGAGACAACAATACTCTGACTTCTGAATAGAAGGGCCATGTCAGGTCACTTTGTTAATCCAATATAAAAACCAAATAATAATCAAATAATATTAAATATAATTTACATAGAATTTTAAAACATAAAGATCACATTTTTGTATCTCCAAAATAACCCAACTGCACATAAAGTACTCCCTTCTACAAGAAGAGGCACTGTAGGCATTCTACTCCTTTTGTCCACATCATTTTCAAATAGTTGTTCTTAATGTACTTTAACCTGTTACCCATGGACAGAAACACCCTACCCAAGGGCAACTACTGAAACACACAGTGCATTAATTTGTGCTAACTCCCACAGGATGCCCATTTATTTATAACCTCAATAGCCCAAAGTTAATAATATTTGGCTTTCAAATAAGTTGTATTAATAATGTAAAAATTACACGCTACAGTGATATTTTATCCTGAAAGTTGGCGATTTACGTCATAGCATGCAATATTGATTTTCTCATCTCAAACAATTTAATGAAGCAAAGGCCAGCAACAGTGGAGAGTATACACCATCAAAAATGTCAATGTCTCAATATGTGTCCTGTGGCCTTGAGCATCAATTACAGCTGGACAACAATGTCTCATGCTGTTCACAAGTCGAGTTATTGACTGCTGAGGCATGGTATCCCATTCTTCCTGAAGGGTGTCGCTAAGGTCATTGAAGTTTAGGGTACAGAGCTTCTACGCGGCGAGGGTTCAGGTATGAAGAAAGTGCAGATCACTTCACTAATGATGTGACCTTGATGAGCTGGAGCATTGTCGTCCATGAAGATGAAATTACTTTTATTTAGTAGTGTATTTAAACTTTAAAAAAAGCTTATATCTCCTCCAATTCTCATGCCTCCAAGGACCTTTTCATGCCTGACCATTCCAGCCTGAAAAAAAAAGAGGGTAGGTCGGTTGCACTCGACTTCCACTGGCAGAAATTGATGCATCCCATCCTGTTAGCAAAATAGTTGGCCTACGCCCATTTTATTGGACAATGTTACAGTAAGTACCATGAATATATCCAAAAATCATAAAATCCCAGGGCAAAACTTGATATGACCCTGAGTACTAACAAATATACTTATTTTGTTGTTTTAGGAAGAAAAAACTGAAAGTGCATTTTGGAATACAAACACTTTTGACAAATGAAGATAACAACAGTACTAATAACTATACAATGAGGCTGGGCAAGCATGGTTTAAACCCTTCCCGAGATTGGATGCACCCATACGTCCTAGTGGAAAGTGCGTTCCTGCAAATGGACATATGGGTACGTTCTGGAGATCGTGCAGAATTACAAACGAAACCCGCACGATCATAACATGGGACCAGCGGTATATTAAGCCCTTAGCTGCGGCGATCTTAACTAAGTGGCTGACAGGAGGATTGAGCTCCTCCTGCCTGCTATCGGTCGTGCCGCTGCTATCTCCTAACAGTGTAAAAAAACACTTTCTGGGCTGTCTGTGATATCATCATGGCCATCAATGCATTGTGGGTATTGCTGGGCATGGTGATTGACAGTCGCCATGGAAACCAGTATACAGCAGTAATGCTATCTACTGATAATAAAATAAATAAATAAAATAAAAACACACACACACCCCCTTTCCCCTATACAAACACGAATTGCCCCAAAAAAGATAAAAAGATAAATAAAGTGGACATATTTGGTATCTCCGCGTGTGTAACAACCTACGCTCTAAATATGTCATGTTAATTAACCCACATGTTGAAAACCATAAAAAAGCCAAAGTGGTGCCAATTAAAACATCAGTTCATCCTGCAAAAAAAGTCCTTACACAGCTATGTATACAGAAAAATAAAAAAGTTATCAGAAGACAGTGATGCAAAAATATTGTTTTAAACAATAAAAAATGCTTCTTTTTTTTAAAGCGCTTCAACATAAAAAATCTATATAAATTGAATATTGCCAAAATTGTATAGACCCACGGAGTAAAACTAACTTGTCACGTAAACTTCACAGTGTGGCCCCTTTTTTAAAAAAAAAAAAAAAAAACTCTGGGTTTGCCAGAATTTTTTTCACAATGTCCCCAAAATAAAGGATTTAAAAAGGGTTTATTTATTTCTTTAAATGGTCTAAGAATAAAAGGGCAGTAAAACAAAACCTTTGAAATTTTGGAGTCATTTGCAAAGCTGTTTTTTTTTCATCCCCTATCTCCGTTTTCTGTAAACACTTTTCCCCCAGTGAGGCGGATTCCACCTCCTTTTTTCATTGGCTGCGGCTCTACTAATTAACATTCTGTTGGCCCCCGGTCGTTTTCACTGGAGTGTCTTCCCTGCCTCTCTCATCAAAAGGGGTCGGAACATTTTCACTCCCCCAAAGCCATAGCCCAGAAAACCGCGTTCTTCTCAATCAAAAAAACAGCAGAAATGTGCTCGGTGCCTAATCTGTGTTTTAAAAATTTTTTTAGAAAGGAGACAGATCTGTGCTGCCTGGAGGAGTTATAGAAAAGGATTAAGTAAAAAAACCTCCAGCTTGGGGGGAAAAGAGTTTAGTGCTTGGTTCATGGAAGACTGTCTAGCCCGGGATTCCCCAAAACTCCAGTCTTCTCGCCCCCCCCCAAAGGTCAGTTTTCAGGAAAACCCACAGAAGCATGACAATAATTAGTCACCTGTGCAGCATAATTATATCACATGTGCACTGCTAAGGAAAGCCAGAAAACATGACCTGTTGATGGGGAGTGAGGGCTGAAGTTTGGGAACCCCTGGCCTAGACTGAATGCAGGGCATGCTATATAAACAAACAGCTCTTACAAAATAAGACTACATAGGGAGAGGAACGACACAGTGACATGTGAAAATCAGACAGGAAAGGGGGGGGGAGGGGAAAGACATGGAAGTGCTTCCCTTCCCCCTGATCTCAAAAAAAAACACTGTCGGGAGTGAGCATGAAAGGGGAAGGGGGGGAGATGTCATCCCCCCTTTAGTTTAAAAAACACCACGGGTAAGGGGGAAAAAAACGCCCGGATTTTAGGGAAGGAAACTGAAAGTACAGAAAACACACGAACTTGAAAATGATAAAACCCCTTTTTTAACCTCAAAAGCCTTTGATCCCAAAAAAAGAACCAAAAAGAACCCAAATCATCCAAAAAAAAACAAGCCCCCACCGTTCTTACAGAAAAATAACAAAAGTTTGCCCCCTTTGCAGGCGTGCAAAAAAGTGTTTCCTTTTTGAATAAAAATGTTTTTTTTTTGGTAAAAGAGAAAATAAAAAAAAAATTTGGTATCAGTAATCGATGGAAATTGAAGATAAAGCTAGCATGTATTTATACCGCACGGACCCCGAAAAAACCTTATTAAAAAGCGAGAAAGCGTCAAGCCCCCATAATGGTCCCCAAAAAAAAAAATCACTCATTCCCCAAAAAACAAGCCCATAATCAGGTTGAATAAGAAAAAAAAAAAAGTTATGGGGCAAAATAAGAATAAAAAAAACCCAAAAATTTTTAGTGAATTTTTTGTTAAAAAAATTAAAATATAAAAAATTTATAATTTTTATTAAAAATTTTAAATTTATACTTTAACTTTTCTAGAAAGTTATTTAGAAAAAATTTTAACTGCATGGCGAATGCTGTAAAATTGAAACCCAAAAAACAATGACGGAGCTACATTTTTTTAAATTTTCATGGCCCAATGCTAAAACAAATATGGAAAACCTGAAGTGCACAATTCACCCCTAGATGAGATCCATGAGGGGTGTTAAATCCAAAGTGGGGAAACTTCTGGAAGGTTTTACTTCTTCCGGTACTTTGGAGGCTTTGCAAATGTGACATGGTACCCACCAAAATCTGCGTTCCAAAAGCCAAATAGCACTCCCTCCCTTATACGCCCTGCCATGAAGCCAAACAGAAGTTTAGAAACATATGTAGGGTGTTGCTGAACTTGGAAGAAATTGCGTAACAAAATTTGGGGTGCCTTTTTTCCAGGATTCTTTGTAAAAACTTAAAATTTTCAGCTTAAATTGCAGATTGTTGGAAATTAAGCTGCATTTCCGTGGTCACATCTACCGTGTTCTTGTGAATAATGGATAAAAATTGAAAATCTGCAAAAAGAAGTGAAATTTTTAAATTTCACCTCCACTTTGCTTTAATTCCTGTGAAACACCCAATGGGTTAAAAAACTTCCTAAATGCTGTTTTGAATACTTTAAGGTGCGTTATGTATTAGATAGAGTCATTTATGTGGGTATCTAACATACAGGCCAATCAAAGTCACGTCAGAACTGGACTGGTCCCTAAAAAATGTATATTGCAAAATCTCTTGAAAATGTGAAAAATTACTACTAAATTTCAAAGCTCCTAATGTCGGAAAGAAAAAAAAAAAGACATTTAACAAATTATGTCAACCTACAGTAGACATATGGTAGATACCAGTTTTAAACAATTTTGAGTGGAATAACTGTCTGTCTTACAAGCAGAAATTTTTGAAGTTTGAAAATTATAAATTTTTCAAATTTTTCACAATACTTTGATATTTTTCACAAATAAACAACGACTATTTGGACCACAATTTCTTACTAACTTAAAGCACAATGGGCCACATGTATGAAAAGTGTCTAGGTCTAAAATGCACTTGTTTGCCAATAGCAACCAATTAGAGTGCCCCTCTCATTTTTCCAGAGCACTGTAAGAAATGAAAGAGGCACTCTGATTGGTTGCTATGGGCAACAAAGTGAGTTTTAGACCTAGACACTTTTCATACATGTGGCCCAATGTGTGACGAGAAAACATTCTGAATTACATGGAAAGGTAAAAGTGTCAAAAAGTTATTCTCACATAAAGTGACACGTCAGATTTAAAAAATGGAACTCTGTAAGAAGGCCCAAACTGGCTGTGGCAGTAAGGGTGTAACGGCTGGGTAGTGGATCCTCTGGACCACCGCAAGCGATGATAGCTAAGCCACGCCAGGGAACGGAATCTAAGTAGCCCCCGGTTTTCACCAGAGCCCGCCGCAAAGCGGGATGGACTTGCTGCGGCGTGGGGCTACCAGGTCGTCCCCCCTGACGTGACTTGCTTGCGATGGCGGCCGAGGTGCAGCGAGGTACAGAATCGTAGTCCGAGTATCGTAGTCGTGGGCAGGCAGAAGGTCAGGGCAGGCGGCAATGGTTCGTGGTCGTGGACAGGCAGGAAGGTCAGGGCAGGCGGCAGAGGTTCAGAGTCAGGAAACGTAGCAAAGGGTCTGGTACACGGTAAGGCGACAATATACTTCAGGAACGCTTTTTCTACGGCTGGGGGAACATAACCAGCGAGGAATGACTGCGACGGCCCCTTAAAAGGGGAGGGTCTAGTGAAAACCCAAATTTATGGGACATCCCCCTTTTTAAATTTTACGAAACCGCGCACGCGCGCGCTAGGGAACGGCAAAAACCCGCCTGGCCGGCAGGAGAGCGCCCGGGACAGGAAGGGGCCGGGTAAGTTATTCCGGGGGCGCCCCCGCTCGTCCCGGGGCCCTGGGGCGGAAACCCACCCCGGCAGGCGCCGGGAGGGGAAAGGGTGCGCCCGCGGCCCGGGGGCCGGAAGCGGGGGCACCCACGGGGGGTTTAAATAGAAAGAAAGTTTACAACATCTTGCCACGAATCATGTCATAGAAACCTATATGAATATAAGCATTAAAAACTTACTGAATTACTGAATCCTGAGTTACACATTGATATTCGTTTGAGCTATTCATGCATTAATAGACAGTATAAGACAGTATAGAAATTGTGAATAAACACTTCTGATTTCAGGTACAAAACCTATCAAGTGGGCTGTGTTTTATCTTTTATCTTGAATTAATATACTATATTTTTTTCCCAGACACAAACTGCAGATAAACACATTAAGTGCTAAATGCATCGAACAGCAGATTTCAGTTTTATGCTCTCCTGGGGCCCAGCATTCTCTTGTATCATATTGTAGACTGTAGAACTTGGTTGGAGGTTAGAGATATAGTTTCAGTCTGGATGACCTGATGTATTTGGTATATAAAAAGTGGGTATGTGCCCTTTATTTCCCAGATATTAACCCTAAGGGTAAGTTCACATGGTGTTTTGGGGGCATGCACAGGTATACACCCAAAACCGTTTCTTTTAAAATTTGAAATGATGTGCAATCCCCGAAGCAGTTTTCAAATTTCCATCATTGACAGTTGACAGGTCAATTCGTTTTACAACACTTAAAGTACACATCAAAAAATACAAAAAAAACCCGGATTTTACATGTACCAATGAGTGCTGTACTTGAGCATGGTTTAAACGTATGTTGGCACGTATTTCAGTGCAACATACAAGCTAAAATATATGCCAACATATTTTGGGTTTGAACAAAACCCAGGTGGTCATACTTAAATATTCCATAAATGTTCCCCACAATATTTGCCCCTGCTAAGATAAAAGTACTTTGAAAAAAAAAAAAGCAACCCGCCCCCAAAAGATTGGGATAGGTAAATTTATACAAGAAAATATTTTCGGAATTTTTTTTTTTTTGGAAACAAAAGGTAACACATACATTCCAACGTTATGCTAAGGATAATGCTCTTTTCATACTTGCATTGTAATATACTATAGCAGTGCCGTGTCCCAAAGTGCAACCATACCTTCCTTGGACGAAACGGAGGTAGACTGTTTGTCGTTATTTTAATGTACTTTTGCTAATATTATACAAATGCGTTGATATTTCCTTGTGTATGTTTATTGTATTTCTAAACTTGTAAATTTACCTATCATAATGATAATAAAGATGCCTTGCTTCCACATTGTGCACTGATGTAATCTGTGTAAGAAAGTCGGGGCCGGACATGGGGGGCGCACCCCGGTGGGGGGCCCCTCATGCCCCGGGCTGCCGGCCCCGTGGGGTCGGGGGGTGAATTTGGGCGCCTCGCACAGCGCGACCCGCAGTGCCCGCGTGAGGTCAGGGGGGTGAACGGGGCACCGTCGCACAGCGCGACATGCGCAGTGCGCCCGGGGGGTTAGGGGGTTTTGAGTTGGCGGCGCGCAGGGGGCGGGCCGTTATATACCAGTCCCGCAGTGCAGGGAGACACTTCGGCACAGGAGTAAAGTGGACAGCGCCAGCCCTGCAAGGACCGCCTCAGCTGATTTGGGGTCTTCATTTGTTTTTGGCAGGAATATTGGGGGGGTGGAGGACTGCTGGAGCATCCCCCGGGGCACGGGTAAACGAGGCCCCGGTGGCTTGGGGAACAGGTGCGGGTGCAATGGGGGGGGGGCCTGCACCCCTTCTCCGACAGTGAGGGCCCTAGCATTGCTCCTCATCCGGGTCGGCTCCCCCCCCTAAAAGGGTTGGCCCCGAAATTACACCAAGGGCCCGCATTCGCCGTCGGAGCCCCTCTGGGGACCCCCCGGGCCGGAGGGGCGGGGCCCCTGGGCTCGCGTGCGTTCGGCCCCGGGAGGAACCCTACCGGGCGGGCGGCCCGAGGGAACGCTCGGGCGTCACCCGGCTCTGTGGTGACGGCTGCTGGGTTCCTGCCCGGGGGACCCCGGGCGCGGGGGTTCCCCCCTGGCGAAGAACCGGTCGGGGGGCCCGCCAGGGAGCATCGAGGATGCAAACCCACCAACTTCAGCAAGGAGCAGCCCGGTCCTGGGCGCGACGGTGGGGTTTGGGTGGAGGGCCGGGCCCCTTGGGGGCTGCTCCTGACTTGCGGTTTGGGGGATCATCGGGGATCTCCCATAAAGGGACGTCGGGGAAAGCTTTTCGTTTTTAGGTTCATCGCGTTCCGAGTCATCGGGACGGAGTCGGGGGGTGGGGGGAAAGACACGAAGGGTTCCAGAGCGGGGAGACAGCGTCGGGGATCGGGCAGGGGGCTGGCGGGATCACAGCCCCGTGCACCCTGGTGAGTCCTCATCTATGTTTGTTTTGGGCGCAGGCGGCGAAAGGATTAGCGGCGGGTTTAGCTCCGGGGGTTGGGGCGGGGCCCGTTACAAGATCAGGGGGTATTTTTGCGGGAGTATTAGCGCGTTTCCCGGGGAAAAACGGGGGGCCCGATGTCTCCCCTTTCGGCCTGGGGTCGCGTTAGGTCCCCGGCGGGCCTTTTCCTCCCCGATGGGGGGGGGGGATTTGGGGCGCAGGGGTGGGTTAGCAACAACGGGGACGGGGGATAACAGTGTCGGTACAAACAGAGCGGGACTCGGTAGATGGGGGGTGGCCTCGACGTAGGGGAAAGGCGAGGTGTATTATGTTTGGGGCCCGTTGGGCGTCTTTGAAAAAAGGAGGAAAAAAAAATTTGGAACGACTAAACACGAAATTTTTTCTCTTTTTCCCCTAGAAAGTTAAAACTTAGAAGGGGAAAACGGGATGAAGAAAAAAAAAAAAGAAGGGGGAGAAGGTGGTTGGGGGTTTGATCCCCGAAAAACTTTTCAAACTGGCTACGGGCTTTTGCTTTTTTGGAGCGTGGTGGGGGAAAAGTCCCCTGAGCATTGCTCCCTTTCGTTTATGGACTCTATAGGGGAGGCCGCAACGGGTTTAGGGGGGGCAGGTTTTTTCGGTAGGACGAGCATTTCGTCAACGTAAAGGGGTAAGGCCACAATCCGGTGGGACCATAAGGAAATGGGGTTATGGTTGAGGTGAGGGCCCCCGACACCTTCGGCCAAACCCTTTTTCGGGAGGACCCGGGGGCCCCCCAATCAGCAGGGGGGCGTGGGGTCTTTTGGGGGGGGGGCCCCAGGCGGGATTAAAGGGCCGGGGTTGCTGGAAATTTAAGACACCAATGTCTTTTCGGGACAACCGCCGCTTTAGGCACGTTTTTTCAGTTGCAGTGCGGCCTCCCATGGGGAACCAAAGGTAAGGGAAAAGGGGGGGGCCTTCGCAAGGGAGTGACCCCGGTAAAACATTCTCCGATGGAGCCAAACCAAAATAGGTATCCGGAGCTTTCGGGGCGCGTTTACTAGGCGGGGGTTTTTGGGAAAAAGGGGTTTCGATCCCATCCCCCCCCCATGAGGTTTCCCTTTTGGTTTAAAAAATTTACATTCGGCTTTGTTGCACCCGGGGTGGATCGGAAAAGCGGGGCAAAGGAGGTGGAAATTTGGGCAGGATGGGGGGCCCCCCTTTGCTTCGCGTCCGGTTCCTGACTTGGTGGTCTCCCCTTTGGGGGTGGTGCCAAAGAAGGAACCGAAAAGTTTGGTTGATACATCATTGCCTTCCCCAAGGGTTCGTCGGTAAACGATGTTATTAACCGCGAATTATGTTCGGTGGTATATAACCTTCGACACAGCGCTCGTGGTTCGGGGTTCATGGTCGGGGGGCTTTTTTGAGGCAAAGACAGACATCGATCGCATTTCGGTTACTACCGGTGCTCCATAGTCCCCGGCGTTGGGGTGTTTTTGGGATGGTCGTTTTTTATAGATCGATGTTTGCAAAGGGTGTTCTATTTCCTGCTTTTATTTTTAAACATTCGTCGTTTTGGAATGGGGGGTGCGGGGTGTTTGGGTTTTTAAATTCTTTATTCATTTTTGGGCGATTTCCTTGCATTGGGGCCAGCGGGCCAGGGTGTGCGGGTCGCTGTTGGCAACGATGAATAAAGCGCGCATTTGGGGTTCCATTGGCCCCAGACAAGACGAGGGGGCCACCCGGTCAATTAAATTTCTTTGGGGTACACATTGATTCAAAACTGAGGATGCCCGGTTTCCAGAGGGAAAAATAGTAGACATGAGGAAAGAGATGCTAAAGTTTTGGGTTGTAAGAAAAGGGGACGCTTTTGGGTTTTCAAACTCTTTTGGGAAGTTGAACTTTCCTGCAGGATTTTTAAAGATGGGAGGGGGTTTTCGCGGCGGTTGGCGGGGGGGAAAAGCGGGTCGGGCACCGCATCATTTTTTAGACTGATAAGGGTTTTTTAAAGAGGATTTTAAAGGTATGGCAGTCTTTTTTGGACAATATAATGGCGTTTTTGTTTTTTGGACAAGGCTGGAGTAATGGGATATCGAAGTGTTTACTGAGCGGGGGGAAGTGTTTGGGGGGGGCATATTTCCCAAGGGGGTGGTTTTGCGGGCGCTGGCCCCGGATGGTTTAAGGGTGGTCTAGTCAAGAATTTGGCCTTTCTGGAACTTTTCCCATGGGGTGGTGGGAAAAATGGGGTAGGTTTTAGGAACAAAAGGTCCGCTTTAACTGCACAATTGGGAGTGGTCCAGGGGTTAATTCCCTAACGGCCCCCGTTCCCCCGGTTCTGTTTTTTTGCGCCGCTTGGGTTGCTTTTTCTGGGGTTGAAAGCGGGGTAACGGCGACGCACCCCGGGGTAAAGAATGACGGGCGATCTTTTCCGTTTCCAGTTTGGATCGGTTTTGGGAGTGGACCAAGGCGGGAGCGGGGGAACGGGGCCCCGAAGACTGTGGACATGGGTTTTGAATCCGCAAACCCCTGTTCAGGGTTTTCGTTAGCGCCCGGGGGCTTGGGGGGCCATACCAGACATCTTGGGCCCCTTTGGGGGAAAGGGGGCTGGAAAGGGATCGGGCCCCCGGGTTTCAGAGGGGAGCACGCAGCAGGGTTTTTCAGTTTTTTTGGCCATGTAGCTGATAAGGATGGTCAATTTCTAGATGTCCGTTTTGTGTCGGGTTTGGCCTTTGGATTTAAAGGGGAGGGGGGTTTTAGATTGACCAAGACTTTTGGAGTGGTTAGTCTTTTAAAGGGATAGGCGTGGCAAGAAAAGGGCAATAGGCGGCGCCCTGTTTTTTAATTTTTTTGGAGCGATTTTGGGGCTAAGTTGGTTTAAATTTGTAACTCGGATTTTGAGCTTGGTCTTTTTCCCCTTGGCCTTTCGTTGGCATTTTTTCGGTGCTTTGCGCTGGGGGGGTTTGGTTTGTCCGGCAGGCTGTGGGGGGGGATTAAGATGGGGGGATGGCAGAGCAGCGGGGAAGGCTAGGTGTTTATTAAAAACCAAGACAGATCAGGTGGGTAAAGGGAAACTTTGCGTTTTGGGAGCAGGGAAGAGCTATAATGTCCCAGTTCGTGCTTTATGAAATGGGGGGGGCGCGGGGACTTCGGGGCCCCCGCAATTTACGCCAATGGTAGTTTTTTGTCGCGGTTTCAAATTTACCCCCAGTTTTTTTTTTTGGCGATGTTTGGAGGGACTTGGTCTGGACCCGGTTCGTTCGCGCCTCATTCATTTTAAAAAGGGGGGCGCAGAAGCAGCGGGGTTTGGGACGGGATGCAGATTTTGGTGCGGAGGATTGGGCGATGGGATTCCCACCCCCTTCGGCTATCATACGCCCTCTCTGATTTAGGGTGAAAGGAAAGGGGGGTAGGAAGGAATGTGTTTATTGTTTTTTAACCCGTTTTTGTGTTGTCTTTCTCCTTTCCCCTTTCAGGAAAAAAATTGACTTTGGGTTTTGGGCACCGTTTTTGCATTTTGGGGGGCACAAAGAGCTGCCCCTTTGGGGAAGGGCCGCCAGTTGGGAATCCCCGAAGAAAGGCGGGGGTTCAGTGGATCGGGAAGCAGGAAAGATCTGGAGTAGGGTTTTTCCAATTCATCGTTTTTTGTCCTGGGATCGTCCCCGGATTTGGTGGGGTTTTTTTTGTAGAGGAAACGATTTGGGCATGCGGGCCCATCAAAAACTAAATTTGGGTGTGCGCTTTGACTTGCTTCCCCTCTGGTCCACTTTCCCAGTTTAGGAAGTTTGGTTGACACGTGGGGCCGAGGTTGGTTTGGGGGAATGTGTTCTGCTAGGTTTAAATAGGGCAAGAATCAAGGGAATAAGGGTGTGGCTTCATTTTGGGGGAGAATGGGGGATTTGTAGTTTGGCATAGGGAGGGAACCGGGTGTTGGGATTTTCGAGGAGAGACGGGGTGCTCTAATGCAGTCGGGTTTGATTTATGGTCGCTTGATATTCGGGAAGGGCTAAAAGGGGGGGTTGGGGGGTGTGGGGGGCGTCGGATCGTGAGGTGTCCTGGGCGCTAGCTTTGGGGTTTGGGGGCCTTGGAGTCGGGGTTTAAAGATTGGGGGGAGTCAGGTTTCGGTTGGGGTCCCGGTTTCTTGGATGGACCGGGCTGGCGAAAGTTGGGGCTCCCCCGGGGAAGGGCCATGGGGGCAGGGTTTCGGAGGGTTAGCTCCCGAGGGGGCTTTTTGGTGCCCCAAGCCGGGGGTGATGGTGGGGAAAAAAAGCGGTTTGAAGGAGGAGTTTCGCCGTCCCTTTGGGTTGGATTATTGGGTTTAACTCCAAGGGCCTCAGCCCCCCGTTTTGGGGGTTTAAGGGTATTAAAGGGTTGGAAAGGTTGTTTGGGGTACGGGTTTTTTAGGGGGGGGGGAAATGGGGAGTATGCTCATTTGATTAAATGTTGATTATGGTTTTTTTTATAGTTATTTTTTGTATAAAAAAAGGCTGCTGTGGCCAAAATTATCCAATCCCAGACTCCGGTTTTTTAGTATTAAAGTGGGGGGGGGGGGGTTGGAGGGGGTTTGGGTAGAAAACAGCAGAGGGGATAGGCTTGCCCCCGGGTCAAGTAGGGGGGGGGCATGGGGGCGCAGCCCCCGGTGGGGGGCCCCTCCCCTACCCGGCGTGCCGTCGCCGCGTGGGTCAGGGGGGTGAAGTTTGGGGCCGGGGGTCGCACACGCTCACGCCAGGCGGGCGTGAGGTCAAGGGGGTGAAGTGGCACGGTCGCACACGCGACTTGCGCGTGCGCCGCGGGAGGTTAGGGGTGGATTGGGCGCGTTGCACGGGGCGGGGCCCCTATATAACTGGGGCCCGCGGGAGTGCAGGGCAACACTGTCGGGCCCCAGGAGGGTAAAGCCCCCCCCCGCCCTATGGGGGTGTGGGTTTTGGGGTGAAAAGGGGTTTTTCCAGAAGGGCTTAAACGGTTTTTGGTCAAAGTTTTTGGGGGCAAGGGGCTGGGGTCACATGGACCGGGGGTTGGGGGGCCTTGGAGGGCGGTTAAAGGATTGGGGGAGTCAGGTTTTCGGCTTGGCTCCCGGTTTCTTTGGGTGGAAACCGGGCTGGCGAAAGTTGGGGCTCCACAGGGTAGGCCTTGGGACAGGTTTCGGGTGGTTAAACCGCCTGAGGTGGTTTTTTTTGCCCGAAGCCGGGGGGGGATGGCTGGGGGGAAAACAAAATCTTGAAGGAGGGGTTTCGCCTCCCTGGTGTTTGGTTAATGATTTTTAAATTGGGTCTCAGCCCCATTTTTTGGTTTTAAGGGGTGGCATTAAAAGGGGCGTGGAAGGTTTTTTGGGGGGATCGGTTTTTTTTGGGGGGGGGGGGGGAAATGGGGATGTGATGCTTCATTTGCATAACTGTTTATTATGGTTATTTTATATGTTATTTATTTTATGTTAATAAAAATTTTTCTGCTGTGGCCCAAAAAATTTATCCAATCCGAGACCCTGTTTTATTTAGTATGAAAACCGGGGGGGGGGGGGTTTGGGGGGGTTCTAGAAAAAGAAGGTATAGGCGTTCCCCAGGGCAAACCCTTGAAAGGATTGAAACATTCATTGCTTGGAAAACCCCTGTTTTTTTTTTGTTTTTACTCATACGAAACAAAAAATGTTTTTTTCTACTTTTTCTGCTTCTCTAGTAAAGACAGGTTTCGGTTCTTAGGGTGCTTTCACACAGTGCATTTTTGGTGCAGGTTTTTTTTGGTCCTTTTTTTGTTGCAGAAATGCACAGCAGTAAAAGCAGGTTAATGCTTTGTATTTCTGCAAAAAAAAGTACCAAAAAGCGCATTGTATAAAAGCACCTTTAGAGGACTGGACCAACTTCTCACATTATAGGCTGTTACAGGCTGCAGCTTGCCTTTGGCTTGTGTTTACGGGTTTCTTTCCACAGAGCGTTTTTTTTTTTTTTGGGCTTTTTTGAGCAGAAATTACAGCATTTAAGCGTTTGGGTTTTGCACAAAAAATGCATTCAACAATGCGTCAAAAAATGCATTAAAAACGCATAAAAGACGCACCAAAAGGCTCTGTGTGAAAGCACCCATAAGAGGTTGGAGAACTGTGTGATTCATTAACTACTTTTGATGAAATAATAATAAGAATAATCTTTATTTATATAACGCAAACCTTTTTCCCCACACTTTTAAAAAATTCCCAAGGGTAAATTTCAAAAATTACACATTTAAAAGTACTTACAATGAGAAAACAAGTTGTGGGGCCCTGCTCGTGAGAGCTTTTCAATCTTTGGGGGGTTTTAAAAAAAGTAAGAAATCCAAGTTTACAATGGTCCCCCCCGGCTTGTTTCTAAATAGGGGGGGAGTTTAAATGAAAAATGGTGAACCCGCCACCCAACAGTACATCTTATAAGATACATCATATGAAAAAAGTTTGGGCACCCCCCATTAATCTTAATCATTTTTTTTTCTAAATATTTGGGGGTTTGCAACAGCCCTTTCAATTTGATATATCTAATAACTGAGGGAACAGTAATAAATTTTTGGATTTAAAAGAGGTTTAATTTACTTTAAAACAAAATTTGAAAAATGCATTTTTAAAACCAAATTTTTTTACCCGCATTTAAAAAAAAAGTGCCTGTTTGGGGTGGCCCTATTGTAGGAAATGCCCCAAAAGGTGGTGATAGCGTTAAGGGGTCTTTGGTAGGCCCCAAAATGGAAGATGTGTTCTTCCGGGCCCCTCTTAAAAATTTTGAGGGTTTTTAGTTTTTCCCGATCCCCGCGGGAGCGGGTAATTTCCCCCAAAAAGGGGCCGCACGTTTGGGAAAACTTGGAGAGGGGGATGGGAGGTTCGGGGATTGGGGAATATATTTGATTTTCATCACAGGGGCGGAGAGCCCCCGGTAGGGGGGAAAAACAAAACGAGGGGAGGAGATGTACGGGGGGGTCAAGCCCTTTTTTGGAGAGCTTTATGAGTGAAAATGCTTGGGCTTTATACTATATCTTTACTGAATGGGCAAACCCTGCATTTACGACACAGGGTAAGGGCAAACAGTTTTAAAATGGCGGAGGAAAAGTGGGGCCTGGGGGTGCATTCAGGACAAATTTTAAGAGGGGAGAAGGGTTTTTTGAAGGCAACCGATAACAAGGAGTTACAGTATTCAAGACTGAAAGAATTTAAAGCAGTAATGAGAGTTTTAAATTGTTTCCAAAGGGGAAAACAGAAAGGAATTTTTGTAGAAGTTCTTGAGGGGCAGGTGAAAAGGGTTTTGGGGAACCAAAAAGGATATTTTGGGGGGAAAGGGCAATTTGAAATTTGTAAAACCCCCAGACAAGCGGGGGCCCATGCCTAGGAGGGAAAAGGAGGTAACCACATACAAAAAACAGAAAATTCAGGGTGGGGGGTTTGGTTTGGGAGGTGGCGGAAAAAAAAAAAAGAGTTCAGTCCTTTAAAATGAGGTTTTGTTTCAGATGGGAGGGCAAAGATGTCAGAGACAGCGGCCCGACGTTCCCCTGGTTTTTGTACAAGGGGGGGAGGGGATGCACGGGAGGAGAGTTAATTGGGTGCTCAGCATAGAGATGGGGTTTCTGAAAGCCAAATCTACTGATGGTTTGTCCAATGGGGGCTGTGTACAATTTAAAAGAGGAGGGGGGACCTAGAACTGATCCCGAGGTTTCTCCCCAAAAGCAAGAGGGAGAGGGGAGGTGAAATAGAACCGAAAAATGAGACAACCCCGAAGGAAGCGATCAACGCTAAGATGGGAAAAACCAACGGAGGCGGGGTCCGGAGGCCAACGGCCTGGGCAAGCTTTAGGAGAAGGTTGGGGATCCACAGTGTCAAAAACTGCAGGGGAATCCAAGAGAACGCACAAGGAGTAGTTACCTTTAGAAATTTAGCCCGTTGGAGGTCATTTGAGACTTTTTTCTAAGGCAGTTTCCTTTGGGGTATAGGGTGCCCGGAAACCAATTTTCCGAGGGTCAAGAAAAAAAGGGGTTAAAATAGGGGAGGATAGCGGATTAAAAGGGGAGAAATAAACAAGCTTTTCCCGGGTTTAAAAGGGTGGGAAGGGGAGGGTTTGAAAGGTCGGTTATTAGCAAACCAGGAAAGGGGGCCAGAAAAGGGCTTTTTTTTGTAAAGGGGTTTCATTGAAGGGCCCCTTTTTTGAAGGGAAAATGGAAAGATCCCCGTGGAGAGAAGAGAGATTAAAAGATTTGCAGTTAAGGGGGGAAAAAGGGGCAGCTTTTGGAAAAAAAAAGACTGGATGAGGTGGGGGGGGAATGGGGGGCATAGAGCAGGTGGTGGGGCGCTCAGGAAAAGGAGAAGCCCGGGCACCCTTCTTCCCTTTTCGTCAGGTCAAGGGGTGAGAGGGAGATTAAAGGGGTGTGCGGGGGGGGGATTGGGGTGGGTATTACTTTTGGGGGCCGGGGAAAAAATGTTTTAGGGCCCGGGTATTTTCAATTTTTTTTCTTTGAATTAATGATTGGGGCCCGGTCCCTTTAAACACAGAGGTCAGTGACCCGGGGCCCCAGCCGGCCCTTTAAAAGGGAGTTGAAAGGTGGTTTAAAAAGGCGTTTTTTTGGGGTTTTTGTGTAGTGGGTTTAGATGAGGGAGGTGAAAATTTTTTTTTGGGCAGTGAAGGGCAGTGTGGTAAGCCGACATGAATTTGTTTAAAAAAAAAAAGGAAAAAAGTCTGCAGGTAAACTTTTGACTTTCCCCCACAGCCCCCTCAGGGACCCTGGAACATCGCCTGGGAGGGGGGCGGGTCTGGAAAGGGTGTGCCAAGATGCGGGTGTCTTACTTGTTGGGGGCGGTGTCTTTATTGGTTTCCAAAATTTTCCAGGGGGGGGTTTTTAGAGTTTCATTTTAACGTTTGGGCCCCCCTGGTTTAGACTTGGGGAGGGAGGGAAATTTGGGGGAGTGAGGACTATGGTTCTGTGAGTTCCTTTAGTATTAATGGAGCGGATATTTCGGGAAAGTGTTTATTAGGCAGGTTTTTTCCGGGGAAGGGGTGAGAATTAGTGATAATGAAGGAGATAAAGGTTTTTTTTCAGAGAGAGCATAAAGGAAAAATTTTTTGGGAAATTTTAAAAAGGGCCAAAAAGAAAAGGGGTTTTTTGAAAGAAACTGTGAGGCAGAAAGGGGACTTTGGGGGGATCAAGGGATGTTTTAAAAACACCCATGATGAAGGGGGGGAATTTTAGAAAAGGGGGAAGTTTGGGAAAAAAGGCGAAAAAGGGTCCCAAAAAATTTGGGGGGGGTGAGCCAGGGGAAATCGTAGGGCAACTGCGAATAGATGGAAAATGGCCGAAAGAGTCTGAGGGGTGGACCCAAAGGAGGGGAAAAGGTTTAGGGTAAAAAGGGGGAATGGGCATGGAAGGTACAATGTGGAGGGGAGAATAAGGGAAGCCCTCCACCCCGGCCTGTTCTCAGCTCGGGGGGGGGGGTGAAGTGTAGGCCGCCATAGGTGAGGGCGCAAGGGAAGAGGTTTTTCAGGGTTTCTGGGGCCATGTTTTTGTGAGGGCCAGCAGGGTTTAGGGAGTTGGAGTAAAACAGGTTTATTAACAGCAATTTGGTTTTGGGTTTCAGATGGATCGGGCATTCCAAAAGCACACTTAAAAGAGGCAGAAAAAAAACGTACAAACGAAAAACAAGCAGGTTACAGGGTTTTCCTATTGGGGGGCATTGGAGGAGGTTGGGGGGAGCAGTGAAGGGGGTGGGGGGCCCGGGGGTTTAGGAAAGGGTGGCCCCCTTTTTGCAAAAAGCAAAAAGAAAAGAAAACAGCAATGGTTCAGTGATGAATATGAGTTGGGGGTTTTTTGCCCGTAATATGTGAGCTGGAGGAGGGTTTTTGGGGGGGGGGGTTTTAAAAAAGGGGAAAAAAGAGTGTGGGAAAAAAAAATACATTGGTGAGGGAAGGAGAGAGGAAACTTATGTGGAAAAAATTTTCCCCCCGAGGGGAAAACAGGGTTTGGGAAGATATTTGGGGCAGTTGGGTGCAAGGTAGAAAAGTAAAAAGCAAGCTTTTAATTAAGGAGGGAATTTCAACGAAGTTGCAGGGTACTTTCCCAAAAAAAGGGGGAGAGTCCCATTCCCTTATGCTTTACTTTTGGCCCAATTTCTGGAAAAATTTTTTGAGGTTTTTCCCCCTTTTAATGGGCACAAAAAAATATGGCAAATTTAAAAAATGGCCCGCAACCCCATCCCCTAAAAAGGCCCCGGGGCTCTTTAACTTATACAAACTATGATGAGTTTAAAATTTAGAATTGGGGATTCAGGGTGAAAGGGTTTTGAAAAGTTTTAAAAACTTTGCGAATTTTTATATAGTTGATGGGAAAATAAATTTTTTTTAAATTCTTTTTTATGCATGTTTCGGTTAAACCCGTTTTATTTACTTTTTGGACCTTTTGATTAAATTTGGAAAAAGGGCGCTTCCCTCCTTTTTGGGTTTTTTTTCACCCCTGTTTTGTTTTTTACAGATAAATTTTTAAACCGATCCATAAAATAAGTTTTATAGACCTGATAAAAAAACAGCATGTGAAACACCAAATTTTCGGCCCCTGGGATAAAGGGGGTTTTTTACCCTTTTTCTAAACGTTTCAATGCACCTAACTGAGCCGGCTGCGATGGGCTAATGGGACCTAACATAAGTGTTTGGCGCAATTTTTTCGTAAACTCAACACTTTCAAATGCGCCAAAAAACGGGGGGGATTCTGGGGCGGGGTTTTTGGGGGTGTGTCGCACCAAAAACGTAAAATTGGAACCTATATGAATTTGGTTTTTGGGAAAACAAGGGGCAATACTGTTTTTAAACAGGCAGAAACCAATTTTCAAGTTTCTGCATGACCTGAAGAGTTTAAAAAGAAAACTAGTTTTTTTCTGGGAAGCGGGGGAAAAATGTCCCAATTTTTTTCAAGTTTTCAAACCCGTAAAATAATAAAAATTTTTTTCACAAATTTTTTGCAAATATAATAAAAAAAAATTATTTAAATTTAATTAAAAAAAAGTTTTCATATAAAAATTTAAAATAAAAATATATCCTAAAAAAATGAATTTAAAAATTTTTTAGAATCTAATTTTACATTAAATAACCCACTGATTATGTTGTTGTAACGAGCGGTTCCGCAGCCCATGGATCGGGCTGCGGGTGCTCTCTTGTCCCTACCGTGTCCCCTGGCTCCAGGACGAGTGGCACCGCGGCTCACGTGTCGGGCCACAGGCACACTCATTCCCCCGCGCCGATCTACTTACCCTGCCACGCTCCTGCTTCCCCGCGGTCTCCTGACGGTTGGCGTGCGCGTCCCCGCTCCTTAAGGCGCGCCAATCTTTCAATTTTAAAGGGCCAGCACGCTGGTAACTGGTTGATTGCCGGGCGCTGACCATATATATTGGTGACGCCTCTTGCACGTCCCCACTGGATCTTTAGTGCCTGTTGTCTACAGAGAAAGCGTCTTTTCTAGTCTTGTCGTGATTACCGTGTACCGAACCTTTTCGCCTACGTCCCACGACCACGAACCTTTGCCGCCTGTCCTGATCTTCTACCTGTGCCGACTACGAGCTTGCCTTACGATTTTGTACCACGCTAACCTCGGCTGCCACCGCGAGCAAGTCAAGACAGAGGTAGCGACCTGGTAAACTCCTGCCGCAACAAGTCCATCCCGCTTTGCGGCGGGCTGTGTTGAAAACTGGGACCTACTTAGTCTCCGCTCCCTGGCGAGGCTTAAATCACTGCTTGCGGTGATCCAGAGGATCCACTACCTCACTCGTGACAGTTGTTCAGATTTTTAGATTTTAAATTTTTACTACATTACATTTGAAATGTATTTTTGCTGCTCTCACCCTTTATTCTACATACAGCAAGAGCCAACACACCACAGGTCTTGCTGGGACCTGTGGTACTCCAAGCAGGATCAGTACCACAGTTTCTATTCACTGACATGCTATTCTAATGACTTTTCTTTTATTTCTATCTATAGTCTTTATACATGTTTGGCGCATTACTTATGTACCTAAGTTCCATAACACACCAACAGGCAAGGTGCACTGAACTTTAGACACCATTTATGAGCACACTTAAACCACTTTCATATATTCAGGTACATTTGACACTGATGCGAAAATGCACTTCGATCCACCTAGTTCCATACCATGTCTGCCTCATTGGTAAATCCTCGAGGATTTTGAGGCATAACTGTGAGTTGTACAACTCATTCAGGTGAGCGTAAGGGTATGTTCATACAGCGTATTGGGGTGCGGGGTGTTTGGAAGCACGCGCTGATCAGTGTGTACTTCCAAAGCACGGGGGAGCCGGCACTCAGCCGGCCCCATTAACTTGCATTGTCAGCGATGCGTAAGCGACGCGAACAATTGACATGTCACTTCTCTCCCCGGGCGTATGATATGATCGTATTGTACGTCCAGGGAGACGACGCGTAATTCATAGCTCTCTATGATAGCTATGATAGCTATGAATTACTGTAATAAAGTGCAATATGCTGCGAAATGCACGCGCAAATACGTGGCAAAATAAACCGTGTGAACATACCCTAATTGTTGCTAACCTGTCCAACTACCATACTGCTCAATTGTCTTTTTCTTTTTTTATTTTCTTACATGAGAGAATACAACTCTAATTAGTAAATAGAGGACATATGCATGGAATTAAATTTTATTAAAAATGCTGTAATTTTGTGAAGGCCTTAGAGTATGTTTACATAGCATTTTTGGATCCGATTTTGGATCCGGTTTAAATCCTAAAATCACATCCAAAAACGCAGTGGCAATCGGATCCTAAGCGGATCCAACACAAAGTATTGACTGCAGGGGACTGAATACATATGCATGTCACACTTCAGTTTTTTAATTTGCAAAAATTTGGAAAAACAGATTATTTTCTTTACATTTCACAAATACAGTCGAAACCAGAAATTTACACACACTATATAAAAAGACATTTATGAATGTACTTCTCACTATCTGACATGAAATCGCAATAAACCTTACCTGTTTTAGGTCAAATAGGTTTAACAAAAGTATTTATATTTTCCAAATGCCAGAATAATGAGAGAGAAGGACAATGTTTAAGGCATTTTTATTACTTTCTGCAAAGTCAAAAGTTTACATACATTTAATTAGTTTTTGGTAGCATTGCCCTAAAACTGTATAACTTGGGTAAAACATTTTGGATATCCTTCCACAAGCTTCTCACAATAGTTGGTAGGAATTTTGGCCCATTCCTACTGACAGAACTGGTGTAACTGAGCCATGTTTGTAGGTCACCCTGCTCGCTACTGCCTTTCCAGCTTTTCTCATAAATTTTCAATAGGATTGAGATCAGGGCTTTTTGATGGCCACTCTACATCATTGACTTGGTTATGCTTAAGCCACTTTGTAACCAATATGCTTTGTGTCATTGTCCATTTGGACGACCCATTTCCGCCCAGGCTTTAACTTCCTGGCTGATGTCTTCAGATATTGCTTCATTGCCACATAATCTTCTTTCCTCATGATGCCATCTATTTTGTGAAGTGCACTAGTCCCTCCTGCAGCAAAACAACCCCACAGCATTATGCTGCCACACCGTGTTTCACAGTTGGGATGGTGTTCTTAGGCTTCCAAGCTTCTCCCTTTTTCCTCCAAACGTAACAATGGTCATTATGGCCAAAAAGTTTTGTCAGACCACAGTACATGTCTCCAAAAATGTTTTTTTTTGTTCCTGTGTGCATTTGCAAACATTAATCTGGCTTTTATATGTTTCTTTGGAGTAATAGCTTCTTCCTGGCAAAGTGGTCTTTTAGCCCATGTTGATACAGTAATCGTTTCACAAAGACACAATCTTACCAGTTTCCACCTGCATCTTCACAAGGTCTTTTGCTTTTGTTCTTGGGTTGATATGCACATGTCGGACAAAAGGACATTCATCTCTGGACATTCCCATCTTGTTTGTACTTGTGTACAATTGTTTGTACAGATGAACGAGGCACATTCAGGTATCTGGAAATTGCAACTAAGGATGATCCAGACTTGCAAGACTGTGCAAGTCCACAATTCTCTTCCTGATATCTTGGCTGATTTCTTTAGCATTTCCCATGATGTTACACACATAAGCAGTGTGCTTCTGGTGTGCATAAAAAAAAAAAAACATCCACAGGTGTGTCTCTAAGGATGAAATTCCAGACATGCATTGTTTTTACCACAAGCCTAGACAGTTTTTCTACTGTCATCTAAACTTAGGCTTTTTATATATGTAGCCGCCCTATGCATGTGGATTATCTGGATAACTGTGGACACTGGAAGCTGCGCTCCACAGCCACTGAAAATCTACGTGGCAGTGTTAATGCACTTTTTATTAAAAGGGTTTTCTCAGCACATTGATTCACTGGCTGACAGGCAGTTTTGCACTCACTTGGTCTCCTCAGGCTGTGGTGGGTCTCCTGCAGTGATTAACATACATTCATTTCAAGCTGTTCTTCTGAGATTCTTCTGTTATCGCTAACACAATTACAGATAACTGGATGCTTCTTAGAGCTCTATGCACTGGTATCTATTGTTTACTGGGAGTAATCTTGCTAAATCCAATTAGTTAATTCACAGCTCAGTCCCATCAGTCTGTCCATGGGGATGATGTCACTCCTTCTCTCATCTAAACAGATAACAGACTTCTTTCTCTAAGCAGGTTAACACAGAAACCTGTGTGCTCTGATAAACCTGCTAAACTGTCTGAATCTCATGGCTAAAGTAAAATCTAATGACCAATGTGTTTAGAAAATGTCTTCTTTTAACAGCCCCTTATTTTGAAAGATAATCTTCATAGTGAGAAAACCCTTTAAGTCCTTGAGCACAAAGAGAACACTGCTTTAGAACTGCACAGGTCTTCTAAGGCTTTGTTCACACGGGTGAAATTGAGCACATTTTGCCATGTATTTCACGGTGTACTGCACACAAATACGAGCGAAATGCGCCCCAGTCATTACGGTTATCCACAGATCTCATAGAGAACTATGGATTACGCCTCCTCTCCCCGCTTGTACAATACGATGATAAGTGACATGTTCAATTACTAGCGGCGAAAACACGTTGCTAGTAATGAATGTCTATGGGGCTGGCGGGAGTACGCGACTGGTATTTGCTCTCTGCCGTGGGGACGCACCCTAAAAGTTAAGAGCCTGCCAGCTGAGCTCTTCCTTGACTTGAATGTTTGAACTCTCACCCAGAGATGTTTCCTCAGGTCATTTGCTTTTAAATGGTGTTCACTGCCTTTCTTCTTACTAGGATTAAGAGACCCTATGGCTCAAAATGCGTCAGGAGGAATAGAGGCTGCCTCAATGCAGCTCCCTTTTTAATGCATATCAATTAAATATGTTATTTTACTCCATATTTTTTCTAAAGTTTGGATGCTAGACATCAGGGACGTAACTACCGGGGTAGCAGTTGCTCCGGGGCCCATGCGCTCAGGGGGGCCCACGCCCCGGGGAAGCTGCTACTGCGTCCGCTACCCCGGTAATGCCGCTCCTGGGCCCGCCGGCAGTGAACTTAACAGTTCACTGCGGCGGGCGGGGAGCTGCGGGGCCTGGCGCATGCTGCCTCTGAACGCATGGGCCCTCCAGCCCGAGCGTTCAGAGGCAGCGCTACCCGGAGGTAGCAGAACGGAGCGCCGCTCGCTCCGCTCTGCTACTTCCCCTGCCGGCCCTCTGTGATGACGTTACCGTGCCGCCCGCGCTGAGCACAGAGGCTGCAGAGAGGCTGCAGCGCGGCGCATCGGTGGAGCGTGGACTGAGGTAAGTAAACTGTTTCTTATTTTACCTACCCCATATGCCTGCCATATACCCCCATATGCCTGCCGTATACCCCCATATGCCTGCCGTATACCCCATATGCCTGCCGTATACCCCATATGCCTGCCGTATACCCCATATGCCTGCCGTATACCCCCATATGCCTGCCGTATACCCCCATATGCCTGCCGTATACCCCATATGCCTGCCGTATACCCCCATATGCCTGCCGTATACCCCCATATGCCTGCCGTATACCCCATATGCCTGCCGTATACCCCCATATGCCTGCCATATACCCCCATATGCCTGCCATATACCCCATATGCCTGCCGTATACCCCATATGCCTGCCGTATACCCCATATGCCTGCCGTATACCCCCATATGCCTGCCGTATACCCCCATATGCCTGCCTTTATACCCCCCTGGCCTGCCTTTATACCCCCCTGGCCTGCCTAGATAGCCCGACCGGCCTGCCTAGATAGCCCCCCCGGCCTGCATAGATAGCCCCCCTGGCCTGCCTAGATAGCCCCCCAGCCTGCCTAGATAGCATCCCCGGCCTGCCTAGATAGCCTCCCAGCCTGCTTATATACTCCCAGCCTGCCTGCATAGCCTCCCAGCCTGCCTATATAGCCCTCTAAAGGCTGCCTATATAGCTCTAAGTCTGTCTGCCTGAGTTGCCCTATAGTTACCGTGAAGCCTGTCTGCCTATATAGCCCCTATAGCCCCCTAAAGCTTGCCTACCTTTATAGCCCCCGAAGCCTGCCTGTCTACTTATATGGGGCCCCTTTAGCTACCAAAACCCTACCTATATGGCCCCTATAGCCCACCTAATCCCTGTCTACCTGTATGGCTTCCTATAGCTACCTAAACCCTGCCTGCCTATATGGGCACTCTATTGGCTACCTAAACCTTGCCTATTTGGGGCCCCATATATCCTATCTAAACCCAGCCTGCCTAAATGTACCCCATATAGCCAGGGGGACAGGTGCTGGAAAAGTCAGGATTCTAAGATATTTGGGCGACATGTATGAATTAGAATGCGTAATTTTTTTTTTACTTGCCGCCGACACCAGAGATCTAAATAGATATAGAAGAGTGTAGAATACGACAGATTTTTGGCGCATTACATAGAGCTTAATGCGCCAAACTTTGTATGGGCATAGAGTGTAATACGCCAAACTTGGCGCACTAAACTCTATGTAATGCGCCAAAAGTCGTATTCTACACTCTTCTATATCTATTTAGAACTGTGGTGTTGGCGCCAAGTAAAAAAAAAGTACGCATTCGAATTCATACATGTCGCCCTCTCTTAATGTTTCAATGCTTGGATTATGAGATTCTGAGAGTGTAGAATACGACAGATTTTTGGTGCATTACATAGAGCTTAGTGCGCCACGTTTGGCGCATTACACTCTATGCCCATGCAAAGTATGCCGCATTAAGCTCTATGTAATGCGCCAAAAATCTTCATACTGTCATATTCTACACTCTTCTATATCTATTTTAAACTGGAGTGTCGGCGCCAAGTAAAAAAAAGTACGCATTCGAATTCATACATGTCGCCCTTTGTGTCTAAATCTGCAGGGACAAGTGGTCGGGAGACGACAACATGATGGCGGACTTGACCGTATGCAGAACAAAGGGGAAAGTCATTGACTCATCAGTGAAACGTCACAAGATGTAACTACACTGTAATCACTTATATGTCTGCACAGGCTGTGTACACTGGTGTCTACTAGTGTTGAGCGATTACGTTGGCTATCGACATCGATCGATAGTCGATAGTCGGCCACCATCGATAAGGTTTTCGATAGTCGATAGTCGATCATCTCCGATGACCATTAAAGTCTATGGAAAAGCAACAACACCTTCATTTTACACCCAAACAGGGCT